>JBBPRS010000200.1:0-40723 GCA_038093155.1 Boletus huronensis | reverse complement strand
ATTCACATTACTATGCTTCCTTTTCACATCACCATATGTTTTACTCATGTTTCTCATATCCTGCCACACCTTGTGTGATGTGCATGTATTTAATCTCCATCCCACAGCCTTGAGGCTGTATATGCTTCCATTTTACATGCTTCATTCTTGACTATTTAATTAGCTGCCACAGATCCAGATCTGCCACATGTATTTAATATAGTTTGAATATATAAAACCAAGAGTCTAGCACTGGTGTCCCCAGTCTAGTTCTCTTTGGATACTTTCTCTAAAGGGATCCACTCCATCCTCTCCCCTCAGTTCATTAAGGGCTAGCTCCCTTGCTATTTCCTAGTCTTAAGTTAGGTGTTGGTTTGGTTTGCCTTAGGCTTAGATCAGCCCTTTGGAGCCATTTCATATGCTTGGGGCTTAGTACTGGGAGCAGGGAGTTGTAGGGAGAATTGAGTAAGACTAAGCTAGGGAATCAGAGAGGAGGGGGTAGGGGTTTATATAGACTAAAGTAACACTGCCACTGGGGCAGAGGGGAGACTGAGGGTTAGGGGCAAGGGCGGAGGGCAAGGGCAAGTAAGGTAACCAAGACGTAAGGGGAAAGGATTGGGATCAAGGGATCACGGAGATGAAAGACTAAAGAGGAAGGCTTATATGGGTGAAGGGGAATTATAAGAGAACCATGCATAGCCTGTGGGCGAAGGGTACAAGGGGTGACGCAGCTAGGGTGACGTGGCCAAAGGATGACGCGGCCAGGGGATGACGTGTCCATAGGGTGATGTAGACAAGGATGACATGGCTAAGGAATGACGTGGCCATGGGAATGTGAGGACGGATGGTGGGCTGGTTGGAGGAAGTCTTAGCGATGGAATGATGGGTCATTGGGGCGATCAAGGAGCTCGCAGGAGAGGTAGAAGGGAAAAGGATGGGGGGGTATCAATGAATCATAACAGTTCCCAGCCTCTCAACCTCCTCTCTGAGTTCCAACTTTGTGGGGTCGCAAATATCTCAATCCATTAAACGTACATCAAGCCAAATAACAAATGCATGTGGTGCGATTATGAAAACATCTGCTCCGTCCACTGAGATGGCTCCTTCTGTAATGTCCAGCATAGGCAATGGACGTTATACAAAAGCCAATCTCCCCCCTGAGTTACTTGCTGACAGTAAATGGCAGAGGGTACTGATCCCGACATTACTATTGTGGGCAGGTGGGAATGATGATGTATGGTCAGTCACGTGGGGCGCTGTCGCCTATGCGCTCCCGCTGATTGTCAACTCGAACTGTGACCTGGAATTGTCCTCATTAGACTCCAGTTGGCAAGGGCCTGTAGTCTCAGTGGTGCGTTCCAGTTGGTGCGCTCATGACTTGACATTGACAAGCTCAAACAGGCCTATCAATGTGTGTGTGACTGGTGACACAATATCGGCTCCACCGCTCTTGTGATTGTGATGAGGTTCTTGCAATGTGCCGATAGCGATCGAGAAGTCAGGGACATGGCTGATGCTATGATTACTGCTGAGCACGTGATCTAATCCTTTTTTTTTTCTTCCATGCTTCCTAAATCTTGACCCTGTACTTCTCATCCTCGTGTATTCCTTATCCGGATTACCCTTTGCCCTTTGCTTCTCACTCATGTGTATTCCTTATTTGGACTACCCTTAGCCCTATGTACCTTGGTCCATGCACAGCCACGACACCTATTTAGGTTTCCTCCCTCGCTCTTAGATCTTCATCTTGATCTACCTTCACCCCCACTGTCACTTTCTTCTCTACGGTTGTACCCCAAAGACTTCCTCTCTGTCTTAGCTAGTTCTTCATTGAATCTACGCTTCTTCATCACCTCACTTGCCTGAAGTCTTGGCCGCCCAATCATGGACTCACCATGTCCCAGTCTTAACTCACTCGTCGTATCTACTTGGTGCTCCCTTCGCTCGAGTCATGAGCAAGCAGACAACCTCGAAGGTCTATGCTCAGCCCTATCCAGGTTAAGTGTAACAGCTGACATGCTCCTCGAGAGCTTTAGTTTCCTATATGCAGACCTTGATGCCAGTGATCCAAGGAAAGCTTTCCACTCCAACTTCATGCTTCAACTCCTTGACTTGGCGCACCTACAGTATGTGAATGGTGCCTTGGAGAACATCATTGCCATTTGTCCGCCATTGCACACTTACTGTGGCATCCTTGGTTTATGTGGAGCTGTGGTACTTTTTTTTTTAGTATTTTCAGATATTCATAGCATACATGCTCAAGCTCGAGCATGTGTTATCTATGGCATCGGAGGGACACATCACTATCAAGATGATCAAGGCTGTCGAGGGCAAGGTCGGCATCCCCAAGACACCAGTAAAGCTGAATGAACACTCTGGCAAGGAAAGCCACTTGCATTCGCATTCTCCGACCAGAACTGGGGCCTGTCGACAAGAAAACTCACAGAAAGAGTGAAGAAGTGCACAGTGAGCCAAATTGCGGCCATTGTCGAAGCAGTGCAGAAGACTCCTTTGACCTTGGCCCCAAGGCGAGAAGTGGCCTCATCAGCTGCGGTCACCACTGAGGATGATCCATACAATGATATCTGTAAGTCTGTCTGCACAGAAGGAATGTGACTGACCATCAATTTGGCTCTGCTTAGGATCACCACACTGTCTCTGGCCTTCGTCTTTCTGCTCAGCCACCTGCCCTCGCCCATCATTTCCATTGTGTTGTTTTGATACCACTTCTGCCGGCTGATTCGCATCCACACCCACCAGGTCCTGATACCCGCTTTCAGCCATATTCCTACCCCCTGTCGGCGCTGTCATGCCACGTTATTCCAAAGTTTGTTTTTACTTTTCCCCGGAACGTGCAATTTTGGCCGCTCCTTGCTACCACCCTTTTCTTTACTTACTGTATGGCAGCCGGCGTGTTGAGGCGCCCATACTTAATCTACTGTGCCTTATCAATCGCAATCTACTTGGTATCTCACTTGGGCAAGTTCACAGGAAGTCGATGAGCAATGGGTAAGTATATTCCAGAGATGGTCGTAGCTTGAAAAAGTGGTAATTTACTTGTGACACACCTTACTCGTACGCTACTTAAATGAGCTGTAAGTGGCAATAAGTCTAGTTCAGTAGTGTGTAGATTTGCTGATGTACGTGCAACCATCTGAAGGCGACATACGAGATGAGGCTTACGATCACACTGTGTCTGTTGGACTGCAGCGAGTTTCGTCCATCGACTGCGCCCCGTAGATGAAGCATAGATATCACGGATGTCCTGGTGAGTAGCTGAAACGAATAAAAGGCCACTCAAATTTTCGTCGTCCTGAAGCGGGCTTAGATCTGTAAACTCCGAGCATATGGAACCACTCTAAAGATATAGAGTGGCGGAATGCATGCGCTGCTGTACAAGGTTGAACATTCATTTTTGCAGACTCTGAGATCGTTTTTCATGACCACGTCAGGTATAAGGACTATCGAGACCTACCTGCCACTCTCCCTTGCTTGCGCTATGGCCTTACGGCTTACAAGCGCAGCATACTCAAGATGGAGCGGAAACCTTGTTGTGTTAGAAAATATATCTCGGATGGCATGTGGCATAGGCTCGGGTTACATCTCCATGGTGCGATATGGATTTAGGGCGGGGATCCTCCGGAGCATCACCACTTCCGAAGGGTCTGCGGTTACAGGGTTCGACTCCATTGTTGTCGCGGGGATCTTGCGATTCGTGCATTCCAAAGGAACGAAAGTCAATGGAAGGCAGAGGGTGTAGATTACGAGGCTGAGTGGGGAGTAATGTAAATCAAATGAACTTCCTGGAAAACATATGCAAGGACCAGTGGAAGATGGGGTGACCCATGGGAGAATGATGAAAATTCAAACAGTGGGGTGGATTCTGTGGATCAGTATCGCGAGCGTGCGGTCAGAGGATGGCTTTGGCAATTCACCTTCATGAGACTTTGGACATTGTTGTCAGTGCAATTTAAAGACTTGTCAACATTTCCTCATCAACAGTGTTTGTCACTGTCGACAAGCCCTCTGGGCAACCACGGAATCATTATTCAACCATAGACCCATGGCTGGAATTGTTTACTGAAGGAATCATGTCTCTTTCAGCCCATCTTCCCCAGATGTGCAGTTAGGATTGGAGTAATGTGGTTGATTTCATCCAGGAGCCTAGTTTCTGTGAATGTGTTGAAGGATCCGACGATGTGTTTGCGATACTGTTTCCTCGAAGTCGGTCAGCGCCCCAACCGTGAAGCTGCACTGCCACCTCTTTCTTATTCTGTCATGATCATCCAGAACATCGAAACGCTCACATCAACCAAGAGGCTGCGGGATGATCGGACACCGCGTGTTATACATCGCCATGGTACCCACAGGCTACTAGGGCATGAAAAAAAAGCGAATCCGACGCTTAGGTATCTACTGGCCTTGAAAGCCCCCTGGTCTACACGATACTCTCCGTTCGTGCATCACCACTGGAGCATCTAACACAGGAAAGGTTGTCGACATAATGATTGCAATTACTGACCTCCCTGGCGCTGTGGGCGGGGCCCAGTGGTGCCAGAAACATCTTCCAGGGAAACGCCGGTATTCCCTCCCGTATTTTAGAAAATAAATTTGCAAGAAATGTGGTTCTTGCGGTCAGGTACAGAAGGACACCAAACGTGGTCAAGGGGAAATAAGTTTTAACTTGTGGTCTGGTCATCAGACTAGGGAACGGAGCCGTTGAACGCCATTGAATGTCTTGGCATATACAACGGAGTCCGGACGGACGGTGATCGAGGGTAGGCGTATTCGTTTCATCTTGTGCTCTACATCATCGAGTGCCTTTGGTTCAGACGGAGGGTACACGAGGGTGTCATGCTGTCCAGTGTATGCCTGCTATCACGTCTGGGCAGTCGACATCTCCATCTCCAAGTCACGCAACACGTCCACGGTGCACCAGCTCTCAGACGACGTAGCACACGATTCCCCCGATCCTCAGATAGATTGTACACGATACATTTATTCTACATTCATCCGTCCTCGTCTTTCCTTCCTCATCTCCAATCTCGCATCAAGGCAAGGTCACTTCCCACACCCTGATACATCCATCCGCACCGCCGCTCACCACCCTCCCCTTGCCTTTCCCATCCGTCTTGCCACTCGCATTGACGTCTCCCTCCCCAACGGGAAGCCAAGATATGACCGCCCCACCCATCGGGGCAGCCCCGGGCACATGCATGTACCGCGAAAACGGCGGCTGAAGGGTATACACGTAGACGTGCGTATCGAGCGAGGTCGACGCGAGGTGTGTCGAGGGTTCCGTCGGCTGAGTCGCGGTGGGGCTGGGAGAGGCGGAAAAGGCAAGAGAGGTGATGCGGGCCGTGTGGTGCGTCCATCTGTCGGTGCGTTTCTGTGTGAAGGGAGTTGAGGGATGGAAGGAAGAAGGAGGAATGGGGGGGGTACCTTTGCGGTGTGACCGTCCAAGAGGACGATCTTGCCGACGGACTAATCCGCGGTAGACCCAAGCCCGAGTCGTCAGTACCCCGAACTAAACCAACGAGGCAACAATAAAAGTAAAGAGGGGGAAAGAGAAAGGGCAAGGGAAAAACGAAACGAAAACGAACGCACGTCGCCGGCAGCGATATACCCCCCGTCCGCCGAAACCACCACCGTCGTGATCTGGCCTCTCGCACTCACCCGCTCCGATGTGGCCTTCTCGACGAGGGTCGATGCACGCGCGTCCCAGGCGTACACGTGGACCTTGTTATCGTCCTAGCCCACGTCCGTCGTCACGTCAGCTCCCCAAGATGTATCGTACACCGTGGGGTGACGCGACCAGAGACAGACGCACCTCTCCGCCCACGACAACGACCGTACCTGACGCTGCGACCGAGACCGCCTTGTACGTCGGCTGCAGGGTATACACTGTCTGGTTGTGCCGCACCGCTTGGACAGTGGTCTTTCCTGTCTTCTCGGTGTAGACAACAAACAGCGTACCGTCCGCCGTGCTCCCGAGTGATATCGGCTGGCCGCCGAGGGCGAGCGTCGCCTGTCTGTTCCGTTGAATCCGATTCAGTTCAATTTTTTGGTAACATGGGAATTCGTGAGCCCGTTTGCCAGTGTTCACAGACGAGAGACGAGGAAGAAAAGGACGCACGTAAAACTAGCTGCCTGGTCGACCTCCCTCAGTCTATCGTCGAACCCAGTGGAATACACCTGTCCCCCGACGCCCGCCGTCAAGCCTGAGACCAGGTTCGTGTGGCCCTCGCCTTGGACTTTGACAGAGCCCCCCGAGTCCGCTGATGCGGTGTCGTACCGGAATGCACGTCCGTCCGCGGTCCCGACAAAAAATGTACCGCTGCCAGACTTGTCGAGCGTACCCGAGGTCACCGATTTTTGAGGGGCCTGATATAGGGAGCAGCCAGGGAGCGATTCGGACGTCAGAGACGGGCCACCCGACATGGAGGTGGTGATGGGAGGCATACCTGGACGACACGTGTGACCTTGTCTTCGCGTACGTCGACAACCCCGAGCTCCCCACCCATGGAGAGCGAGACGATCTCGTGCGGGTTCACCCAGACATTTCCGACTTGTTGGTTCGGAACGCCCTTGTCAAACGACCACGCCGTCACATTCTTTTGTGTGCTCGCGTCCCCTGTGATCCGATGCAACGAAAGACAAAGACAAGATCACAAATTAGATAAAACACTAGAAAAGAAGAAAGGCAAAGACGCGCTTACACAACTTGACAGTATTATCCATCGACGACGTGACGAATCGATCGCTTGCCGAGCTCCACGAACACGCCATCTACATCCCCCTTTATATTTCATATTCCACATTCATTATGGGGATGAAGCGGACATACGATGCTACCCTTGTGTGGGCTATCCACGACATCCGCAATCTTGTCCCCATTCTCCCCATTATACAAAACGATCTTGAAATCGGACCCGACGCTGACAAAGTGATCTCCATTCGGCGCGTATTTGACGTCTTGTACGAACCTGGTGTGTTCTCGGATCGTCTGTCGTCACGTGATTCATCATCCAATCACTGAACAATCGATGTTGACGTACCTTGACATACTTGAAGGGAGGGCCTTGGAGATAATTAAATTGCTCTGGCTCAAAGGATAGGCAAACGGATGAGTAGACGTACCCTGGTGGAAATTGATCAAACCGCCGTCGTCCGCCGTGACCGCACGATAGGGCCGTTTCGGGCGAATAGATACCGCGTTGATAACCTATCTCGAGAAAAAGACATACACACTCCAAACATCCCCATAAACGAAAGAGAGACAGACCTTGGAATGTCCCGTGATCTCCCCCGTCGACGTCCCCGTGTTGCACAAAAAAGCGTGTGCGAATCTTCAAATTCACGGAAGACGCGAAGAACGATCAATAAACACACACACACGCAAAAAAAAAAAAAAAAAAAAGGCACGTGTCGGGGGAACGTAGACGTACTTTTCCCGTCCGTCTCCAGCGGCGATGATCCGCCCGCTGTCTGCATCCCACGCGAGATCGTTGCTGGGTGCGGCATGACAAGGGTTAGGGATTAGGTGGATGGAGTCAGATCAGCACTACCGAACGCGCGACGAAACTTCAACTCACATGCGCCCAGTCAGGACCTTGTACTCGCCAGCGACAGACTGGTCTTCTTTGACCGTGTCCCAGATCTTCACTAGCAACACAGGCGGGGGCGTGCGACAGGGTGAAGTATTTAGGCGAAGAAGATAAAGCGCATGGGTCAGCTATCGAGTCCCGACCTGATCGGGTGAAATGAGAAGGGTGGGCGCACCGAGTCCAGACACATCCGCCGATGCGCAGTAGAACCCGGACGGTGAGAACCGCGCGACGGTCGTCTCCTTGGCATGCCCCGTAAACGATGTGCTCAACCCCGGATGCTATCATCACGCGTGACCCGTTGGATGAACGGTATTGACCAGAGTCCGGGTTCTGAACCAGACACGGAACCCACCTTGAGATCGAGGACCTCGAAATATGTGAGATACGTGCAATCGTCTGAAAAGGCGAGGTGTGAGACGAGGCTTACAATCACACTGCGTCCGTTGACATAGATGACCTTATCGAACCCTTTGACGTTGGCTGCAGCGAGCTTCGTCGATCGACCGCGCTCCGTCGTAGGATTGCACGGATAGAGTGCCTGTTGCGTGTAGCTCATTTGCGTCTCCTGTGCGTTGGGAAAGTAAACTGGGTGTTGAACAGTCTGCGTCGTTTGTCGTCGTACGGACAGAGATCCGAAACACGCTGCGGTTGCAACTCAGGGGCATTCCATATTCGGAGGGTATCCTGAATCTAGTCGCCCAAGCAATTCATTAAGAGAATCCAATTGTCGCTTAATGTAAAAGGACGTTTTGATTGAGAAATTCATGAAAAGAAAAAAAAAAGGAATAGATGGGGAGCAGAAAAAAGAACAGGCATCATCCACATGGACACAAAACATCCTTCAGTTATCCACCAGGTGACATTCGTCCGCGGAATAATTTCTTAAGGGGTCCTTCCGCAAGGCTTCGGCCTCGGACAACACAGCGATTCCCTTGCCTGCGACTTTCGGCTTCATGACTGTCTCAGGTGCAACCAATCCCATAGACGTGCTAGGAGTTTCAGGCTAATCGATTCACACGCGATCGCAAATCGAAAGGCGATGGCCGCATTGAGAAAACACCCTCACATTGGCAAAGGACAGAGAACCTCACCTCATCACGAAACGGTGTGAATCTCGGAGTACAGGGAACGCCACCGTCCGGGCAGTCTGGGTCCCGAAATGGTACCACGGTGGCGTTCCTGGCAGGAGTCTTTGGCGGCAGCTTTGTCGTGGGAGGAGCCGGTATTGATTCATCTTCCGCGAATTCCCCTGGACCTGGATCTCTGTAGGGAACAATCTTGGGAGTACCCCCCGTGCTGGTGCCGAGTGCACTCGAACCAGAGGCTACACGGCGTGTGCGGCCCGCATTCTTCAGTGTCGTCCCGGCAGCTTTCTGGACTTCAGGCACGTTCTCCTTGACCCGTGATTTACGTGTCCCGATATCTGGATACAACATGCGCGACTCCTCTTGGGGCTCAGCGCCCGCTGGGTCGACAAAGATTTGAAGACGGGCATTCGAGACTGTTCTTGATCCCGACCCGAAAACGTCACCTTGTGACGATGACGGTGCATGAGCTCGCCCAAGAGGCCCAGAGGATGACGACGCCGTCACGCCCAATGCTGTACGTCTGGTGGACGGTTCTGGTACAGGCGGCGGCGGCATCGCGATGCTAGACATCATCCGCTTTTGAAACTCTGTATGTTTGCTCTGCAAATGATCGAGCGGTTGGGCCTGTCTCGCAATGCCGAGTAAGAACACCGAGTCGGCATCGCTCTTCCTGAATATAGAAGAGGTCCATGTGTTACTCGACGAATGCCACCCACGACCAAAAACGCAACCTACCGTCCTTGCCGTTCGAGTATCACCGCATACTCTTCATACAAGAGGGCATGAGTCGTCCCGATGTCATTCGCGAGCAAGAACCTGTAGATCATTGTCTGTTTCTCGACGAAGCTCGCGTACAGTACCCAGAGCTTGAGGTACTTGAGCTCCCCTCTCCATATACCGCCACGATCATCCTTGAGCACTCTTGTCGCCTCCTCCAATAGTTCAAGAAGGCCAGACTCGGCACTTTGTCCCTGGGGATAATTCTCCACCGTCCAATTGACAAATCGGACGTATGCTTCGAGTGGGTCGTCATCCTCGTCTTGCAGCGCGACCTCGACATTCAGTCGATGTCGTTTACGCGCCGAATTGAGTTGTGCATCGCGTTGGGCATGTGGGGTTGTCAGAATGGCGGACAGGGTAGTGACACGCCGCCCCGACGCCAGTGGCTGGATGTTCTCTTTCGCTGCCTCCAACACTTCGATGTCGACGATGGGGGCCGATTCCGTGAAGACGTCTTGTTCCACATTCTCTGGCTCTGCCATACCACACACTGCTTGTTTATGGACGGTCGCAAATGGCAGTAGCAACTGTCCGTGGCATGCAGCAACGCGCTGAACAGGCGTCACGTGAGTCTCACGTGGAGACCTATGTTGCCCTGCTCTCGGCGATAATTTCGCTTAGACCACCACTCATATCCTCTTCGGCCGAGCGGTTATATAGATACGACAATCAAAGATAACGTATCATTTGTTCGGCATGCAACGCTATGCTTGGAGGTCTGGCCAACACAATTTCCTTCTCTCGGCACAAATGTCAACCCATTTTCAACCCCGTCTAGGGTCACTGGACTTGCAGTCTTCCGATCTCCCGAAAAAACCTGATCATAATGCTGATGCAGTAGTGCTGCGCTTCCCCCACCCCTGGTGCACTCCACATTTAATTAGATCTTCCGTGGGAGATTTCCAAAGTCAAAGTCCCCCATTCACGAAGACTCTCTCGACTGATCCCGGTGGTGCAAGAATAGACGGCTGTCACCACGTTCCCCGGTCGTCATCCAGAATAGGGAAGCGTAGTGTTTGCGGGGGATGGCGTATCAAAAAACAATGATGCTCTACCCCGGATCCGTTCTTGGGTCCCAGGACAGAATCCGCTCAAGTCTTCACCCTTTCAATACATGGTGTATCGATGCATCAACACCCTCGCGGACGCCAGTGTGATATGCATCCCATTATGATCCCCACCTTCTAACAATAGCCTACGCCGATAGGTGGAGTCTTGGGAACCTGAATCACATCAGGACCCGAACGCGACCAACATGAGGTGTGCCAAAAAAATGTTGCGATCACCAAGATTAGTGTTGGTTCTCCCCCTGACCGTACCATGTGTACGGATGCTATGACGCAAGGACATCCCACGGCGTCTCGTATTTGCCATCAGCCAGTTCGGAATACGGATCATCCTTTGCATACCCCCTTCCCCCGCAGGATGATATGACATACTCTTGGCTCGTGTACACTATAGTGCCTCGATCGGGCCCAGAACCCTCAGCACTACTACACTTGGCACACCATGACCCGCATCAGCATCGGTTCGACTGCGCTCTGTTACGAACTCACCATCCAGCTAGTCAAAGTTCAGGCATCCCTTTCTTCCCGACACATAAAGTCCATACATGGTACACACATAACGCCGAATAACGTCGCCCACCCTTGACATCCCGGAACCTTGAAACGCCACCATATGGATGATCCGCACATGGATGATTCATATCGCGCAGCATTCGAACATCGCTCCAAGTTGGTCAAAGTCCTTGTCTTTCCATCTATGTTCGCATCCTTGTTCCTAAAATGCGTACTTATGTACGTGGCCGGGAGGAACGCAAAACCGCGATGCTGTGAATACCCTCTCGGCGAGACCCTGACTTTCACCAAAGCCATGTGAGTCTCAGGTTCCTCGATTAGGAGGACGACTGACGAAAATGTAAATTTGTGCGCGCGTTTTTTCCTATGCAGGAGTTCCAAGTTTGGTGGGCCTACTAGTAGCGTGATTGGCCCATCTACATATAGTACTGCGGTCGCTGCCGTGCGGCCATAACATTGTGAGTAGATCCAACGGCCCGGGCCATCATGATCGCTGGCGCACCTTGCATGCATCGCACAATTCCTTTGCATTACATGCAATTTCGACTGTAATGTTCTGGGCCAAGTCAGGCCGAACGGCGATAACCTCATGCATTAAACTGCGGTAACGACCATACAAACCGGTCGGTCGGTCGCTATCCCTAATGGATCCGAAAGATACATATGGAACGGGATGAAGTACTTAACTCGGAAAGGCCGCCTGGCGGCGGCAGACACTTTGCTTATCAGAGTCGTCAAATCTGCGCGTGGTAATCGTTATTGATCATGCTGCTGCTGAGTAGCGTACTCATTCTTGCTGATTGGCAGTCTGTGTCCTCTATATATGACTGTTGTCTGGGCTCCCACAGCTCATAGGTGCCCTGGTATAACCTTGTCAAGCAAGGTAATGCAGGGACCATTATGACCAAGTTTACTTCAACTTGTCAATGATTGCAACATGGTGCATATTCACATGGCCCATCAGGGAAACTGTGATCCTATTGATCACACGCAAGTATACTTCATCTCCGCTAGATCAAGTAAAAGAAACCAAATCTTGAACTTGTGCCACCCTCCTTATGGTTATCCCAAATAACGGTAGAAGAGAAAAATAAAAAATAAAAAAAGGAAATAAAAACCATACACGAAGGGTCAGATTAAATGATTCAATTTGGGGGTAAGCATTGGTTATGCAACCGACTGAGCAGGTCCGACGACTTCTTGTTTGACCTTGGAGAATTTGGCGATGGTGGCATCGTCCAAATCGAGATGGGCTTTGACAAGCTCAGGAGGGGTAAACGCAAGCCACTGGCTCAGCGAGACATCCTCGAACTCGCCTGAAACCGACGCGATGAGGGAATAAGTCAAGCGCAGATTTCAATGGGCGTACCTGAGCGGAAAATTTCGAGGAAGTGCAAGGTCGTGTTGCCGGTGTTCTCGATGTAGTGACCTGTGATAGAACGTGGGTCGATTCGTTTGATCCAGGACAGAGTGGAGAGAGGACTAACCATACGAAGGCGGGACGTACGCGACATCACCAGCCTATATCATCACTCTTAGTAAATCGTCCTGCTGACGTCGGTGACTCGTACCTGGAAGTCGAACGTCTGTGCGTTGGACGACGATGCGTAAACCGTGATGCGAGCGGTGCCGTTACTGCGTGGCGAAATCAGACTAGAAACCCACCGATAGTGTACACTCACAGGAAGAAGGTCCATTCTGGTTCCGTTGGGTGCCACTGCACAGGTGATTAGGATTCTTGACTCGAGATAGATGATACAGAAATCACTTACGTGGAGTTCGCTACATGAAAGCGAGTAAGCCAAGTCTTCATACATAAACCAATGAAATATATACATACCGCAGGCCGCCAACTTCGACGGTGACGTCTGCCACGCAGACTGTCGTAGATGCAGGGAATAAACGAGTGTCGACGACCTTGTATGAGCCTCCAGGTGCCAGCGTGGGACTCAAGTTGGACATGGGGAATGTATAGTTCAATGGAGTGTCATTTGGCACAACCATGTCGCTATACAAATCTTCGGGAGGGGGAGTAGCTAAGACGAGCGGGTTAGAAAAGTTTACGGGGACGTGTTATGATGACATACAAGGGAAGATGTACAACTCCTTGCTCGGGATGTGATCGAACGCCGATATATCAACCTGGAAGTTCTTAGCGATAACTTCCTTTGGAACATGTGCCAACCAATCCTGTACAACAGTTTTATTTGAAGTATATTGAAAACGAATTGAACACTTACGGTGAGCAAGAAGGTAGAGTCCTCACTGAAGGCACCGCTGTCGAACACAAGGAGGAATTCAGCACCTTCAGCAGTAGTGTTCTTGGCCTGTATACTATGGGGGTATCCGGCAGGGAAGTACCATATATCTCCAGGCCCCTGTTGGATCGTCAGGACGGGAAGTACATTACAGCGTCATGACATACCACATCCTGGAGGTAAATTTGTCCTTGGGGAGTGAAACAACTGACTCGCAGGTAACCGGAGAGCACATAAGCCCATTCACCAGTAGCGTGCCAGTGCATTTCACTACATGTCTATGAGCACCCAAGCTGTCACGGTTATTTCACGATGCTCACCGGACGGCGCCAGCTTCTAGACGCATGTCTACGCCAGCGAGGGCGGTGGCGACAGGCATTTGGTACACTGAGATCCATCAGTACCTCTGCCAAAATATATTACATACAGACACGAACTATTTTGCTGGCGAGCCCAACCACCTGTTTGAAGACGGTTGTGACTGAGGGCAAATGGCCACTTGAAGTTCTCGCTATAGAGCAATGCCGCACGTAAGCAATGTGAAGATGAGGCGGATGAATCCCACTCACACGTCACCATTGTCCGTCGTTGGAGGGGCAAGTACATCCGAGTTTTCCAGCTGCATCGGGATGTTCTGCGGGCCGAGAATATCGGTCCCTAGTCCCTCGCGAATGGGCTGTGGGTTGACGTCGAGCGAGTCCGCTGTCCACAGCCAATAGTTTGGGTCATCGCTGGCATAGGGCACGGTGGGTGTAGCTGCAGGAGCAGAAGAAGACGCCGACGGGCTGGGCTGAGCAACAGCCGAAGCGATGACGGCTAATGAAGAAAGGAGGGACCACGAGTGCATTACTTCGATATGTTACTGAGAGCACCGGGCGAACGGGGTAGACAATTTACACAAAGGAACGCATCGTTCCAGAGACAACCCTTTTATACAGCAGCGGGTCGAAGCAATGTTACGGCAAGCGATAGCACATTTGGGAAAAGGTTCCGTCACGTCATCATAAGGAAACCGTCAAATTTCCTTTACCGTGGGCGCACTTCGATCGGAGCTCCACGTCACAAACTCTACTGCGGATTCGTAAACGGTCGACAAGTCCTCTCGGGCCATTCATGCTTTCGTTCTCACCTTCGAACGACCTATATTTACTTGATGCTCTGTTATTCCTGGAACCTGATATTCTGCGATGGCCTTATTGATCAACCAGAGAGCCAGGGGCTGCCAGGCACGCTGCGGATTCGGAAGATCCATTGTGGCCACGACCAACTTTCTCACGCTGATTTACCTCCCGCAGTACGAAGTTCTCGAGCAGAACAGCAGAAAAGAATCACTTGGCATCCATCATCAAATTGTTACTTGCGCTCGAGTCGAGGGGTAAACAGCTAATCATAGCGATCATCGAGCATCCTGTCTTCGCAGACCGTCGACTCTATCGATCATAGATGTCCTCAGGCCTCTCGGAATTATTCTGCCTAGATTCTTCCTTGTGTCACCACTACCACGGTATGACCGGGGAACCAACCATCCACTTCTGCACACGGATGTCAATGGGTTGTGTGGAACCCCTCTTGTGTTGTGCCTTCTTCTGATCCGACGGTGTTGCGGGCAAATGCAACAAACTATGAGGACCATGGAATGCTATGTCTGATTGTCGAGTTTGAACCGCGATATATATATAACGAATGCCCACTCAGTTCGGGTGATCTGAAACATCATCCGAGTCGTCGTTCGGCACATGAAACTCTGCTGCAAACATACGGTTCACAACTAGCCATACTACATGGCAAACGCCAGGTTTTTGTCCCTCGAGTTGCCCAAAAAGTCAGGATATATCGATTGACTGGTACACGCAAAGATCCCTTTGAAAACACCCAGGCGAAAAGAGATCTGCGGAACACCATCTATGCAAGTCCCGCGTTCGGTCAGACACCTTCTCAGTGTTCCCATTATCGTGTACCCCGGAAGACGTGGGTTCGTGCAATTCGCTGAAACACGACGTCTGACCGGAGAACATTGTGACCGGACCGTACAGCGTGCCCGTATCTATATCACATGAACCCCGAGACGAGCGTGGTATGACTCCTACTTAGCAGTCTCTACGAGTAACATGCGTTCTCTGAGGAAGGCCTGGTGGAACTCAAACCGAAATAACCATCCAATCCAATACGATCTTTAAATAATTCCATCATGAGATGGTTTTTCTTAGATCAACGTTGGGATAGGTGGATGGGGCTCGGCTTGCTCACTCGGCCGATGCAAATCCACGCATTGTAAACTCCTATCATGCCGTCTGGGGCGCTCCATACCGTGTTAGGACACTCGAAAATTAAGGTGGAAAACCCACAAAAATGTGTTCACTTGCACCACGACGGTCTCAATATCAACTGCGGACGGGTTCCGCGTGTGCCATAGTGGAGACGCATCCTCCCATGAATCGTGAAGTTCAAGATCCACATCGCAGCACAGAACCCGGCCGAACGTGAAATCATTATCATGGCCTGAGCCTCGTAGAACAAATCGGGTGAAGGACCGCATGAACTTCATCTAAGTACGTAAAGGCACGAAGGAGCTCTCGCATACCTGTATCGCACAAAAATAATCCATGAATCGCGAAAACTCCATGTGAGCACCGGTGACCATAGAATGAAAGCTGCGCAAACCTACCTCGACAAAGAACTCCCCCGCTTTGGGTGCACCGCGGTTTTCCGTGTATATTCAACTACCAATGCGATGTCAGGTAAATCCGCAGCGCGTACAAATTATGCGGAAGCCCGAGAGTCGTTTTTCTCAGCGGAGGCATATATGGTTTGTCACATGCGGAGACGGCACACGACTTGCACCAAAGTGTATTATGATGTCAGGTTGTCTGACTCCAAACGGCGGCGATTGCAATTGCGGAGGAGAATCCCCAAAGAGGGGATGGTCCAAAAAGTGGACCAGCGATGTGGCGATCTGCGATTCTGGAGCCTGCGGGATCGAGTTGTCGTACGCTGCTGCTGCGCGAGACTGGCAAATGTCACTGTACCTCCCAAGTGGCACGAGACGAGTGAGTGCGGAGAGACACGGATTCCAGGATCAACTTACCACTCAGTCGGGGATGGTCCAGCGCGGACGATCGCCGTATTGTCCCGCTCTCAGTGTTCTGAGGAGGTCGCCAATGTCAGGGTCGGGTTGCTGACGTAATGTTTCCACGCGCCGCGAATTTTCTGGTGGCATCGTGCGGGCGTCGACCAGCACCTTGACGTCCAGCACGGGCTGTTGGCTTGCCAAAGGGTACGTCGCTTTTCACGGTCTGTGTGGGATATCACAGCTCACTCGTTCTGAGCAGTTACGACTAGGCAGACGACCCTTCCCGATAATCAAAGATGGCTTCTGGATATGCCTCCCCTCCAGTGCAGGAAGGCGATGGCCCACAGCCCCACCCATACATTCACGACCCCCTACTGTACATCTCCAACCTCCCTCCTTACGTTTCGGATGAGAATCTCGCGATTACCTTTCAGTCTTGTGCGCCCTTCAGACCTAATGTTCCACGCGACGGAAGCAGCCGCCCGCTCTCTGGGACGATTGAGTTCAAATTCCTCGAGAAAGGTGTGATCATTCATCGTGTGCGATGTGTCCATAGTGATCGACACTCTCTTCCATAGCCGAAAAAGCCCTGGCCACTTTGCAGTCGCGTCCCATTCAAGGCCTTCAACCCTCCGTAGCTCTCGTCCTCTCACCGTACCCCCCAACCTCACCGCCCACATCGCTTCCGCCTCCCTCCGCATTACCGCGTCTCGTGAAGCATCTCCCGGTTGGCTTCTCCGACAGCCAGCTGTATGACCTTTTCCGACCCTATGGTGCTCTCGCGTCGGTTCGCACGCAGACTGGATTCGGAAGTGATACCGGAGTCGTAGAGTTCTGGCGTGAAGAAGACGCACGCATTGCCGAAGAGGCGATGCATTGCTTTGATGTGGAAGGCCAAAACATCGCTGTCACAGTATACCAGGGCAGGAGGACTAGTGGCAGTGCCACCGAGTTTAGTGCTCACGCTCCTACTTTCGTACCATCTGGCTCTGTGTATCCTTACCCCACACAGGTAACACGTTCTCATTTGCATTTCTGCTAGCTAACACCATATCCATAGTATTCCCCTCCCCGTGTGCATCCATTTGCTACTCCGCCCCGGGCCTCCATTTTTGTCCATGGCCCAGGACAACAAGTTCAACTCGCCCCTTTGAGTGGACCTGGTTCAAATAGCCACAGTGGTCTTATAGACCCATGCAATTTGTTCTGCAAGGTGACTCCGGAATTCACTCACTCGAGACATACCTTCACGATATTTGTTTTCTCAAAAGAATCTGGACCCGGATATCGATTCGAATGGACTCTTCACTCATTTTCGTCAGGTAAATACTCGCTCTCTCGGGGTTGACTTCTTATTCATCGACACATCTAGTTTGGACAAATTGTCAGGTAAATTACATGTATTGTTACATGTTTCGTTTGTTCGATCGTTTCTCAGTGCACGAGTAATGCGCAATGAAACCGGCGAGAGTCGCGGGTTCGGCTTCGTCTCCTACCAAGCACCCGATCAAGGTTGGCTTCAGACAGTATTGCAGCATCTGATTGCTGATCGCAACTCGCAGCGGCTGCCGCAATGCATGCCATGAACGGCATGCTTCTTGGTTCCAAACAACTTGTTGTCAGATTACACGAACCCAAGCAATTACGCCAGGAAAAGTTGGCTCAGCGTTTCGGTCACAACGGCCACCCACGGAGCGCCAGTGGTGCGACAAGCCCGACCGCAAGTGAGGGTGGTGAGAGTTATGTCGGTTTCTCCAGCCCCCGGTACCCTTCCTCGGTGCTTGGTTCTCCTGTCATCGGAGTCGATCGCCCTGATAGGGGCAGAAGAGGCTCCGGTAGCTATTATAATGTAAGCATCCGTCGCACCTACTTCAACCCAGGCTCACGCGACACAGGCTGCCCTGTCCGGTACCCTCAATCTGCCCATGCGCTACGATGATCTTGCGGCGCTCTCACCTGTTGTCAGAAAGGAGGTGCTCACGGGTGAACTGAGCAGACGGATCAGAGCGAATGAGGGTGTGCCAGCGAATGAACTTGACGCAGTCGTCGAGTCTCTTGTCAGCCTGTCTCTGAGCGAAGTCGTGGCAGGTATTCAGGACCCTTCCAAGCTCGCGGAACAGGTTGCGAGTGCGCGCGCAGCCCAGAAGCCCAAGACACCGTCGCCCGTCAAGTCACCGTCGCCCGCGAACTCTCAAGACTCCCGTTTATTGGATCCGACTCAATTGGCTGCAACAGCTTCGGCTCCCGAACACCCTTCGACTCCAATTTCCATCTCTGCGTCCCTATCTACGCCTCCACGCACTTCCTCGCCTTCCGGTTCTGTTCCGCCCATCCCCGAGAAGGATCGTATGGCTGCTGCTGTTGCTAAGATCGAATCATCTAGACATGGCGAACTTGTAGAATTGTTGATGAGTTTGCCAAAGCGCGAGAGAGCGATGTGTCTCTTCAACGTCGAGGTGCTTAGAGCCAAGATAGCAGACGCAAGGATGGTCTTGGACAGTTCTGATGCCGAAGAAGAACTCAAGGCCGAATCGTCCGCTGCACCGGTGCCTGTCACGCCCCAGGCAAAGAAGATTTCCACAGCCTCATTGGAGGACTCGCCGAAAACACCTGCGTTGTCGTCACGTGGACCGTCTGCTGCGTCGTCACCTCTTCCTGTGACGCCGAGCTCGACTTCCTACACTATTGCTTCTTTGGCGCGCTTACCAGCTGCAGAGATCATCAAGCTCGCGAACTCCGCGTCGACGACTGGCCTTCCACTACCCAAGGTTGATCCATTAGTCGTGAAGGCGACCGACGAGTTCATCGACGGACTCCTCGACAAACCAATACAGGCCCAAAAACAGCAACTTGGTGACAAACTGTGCGTATTTTTTTCCCTACGTTCTCTGTGGCCATTCATTGATTGTTCGTAATAACCCAGGTTCCGAGCCATCAAGTCATATGGCATCAAGGGCGCGGTAAGTCGCTCTGCCGCTCTTATGCACCATAGTTGGAGGGACTGTTGACCATTTCTATTCTAGCCGAAATTGACCATTGTGCTATTGGATCAGGACGATCTCCGGGCGCTCGCGCATCTGATGAACAGCTACCCTTCTGTGCTGAAGGAGAAGGCATTGATCGTGCAAGCGTCCCAAGGCAGCAAGTGAACACAAACAAATGTCATTTCCTTGCTCTATCGTTTCATTTCGTCCCACGTATCATGAGCAACCATCCCCGTTTTTTTTTTACTTACTGATCACCCTATGAGTGTGACATCGTGGCATACGGATGACTCGGCGAAGCGTCTGTTAGCACAACTGTTCTGGAGTTGCTCTTTTCTTTCATCGTTATTGTTCTCTCTCTCTCTTCTTCTTGCATATCTACTCTCTCGCTCCCGTGGAAAGTACCATTTCACCCTACTTAGTACCCCATCCACCCTATCCCACTTTGATTCATCACATTGCTACGATCGACTGCTCGGATAACGCTGACATATATCTCGTGACCCTCCCTCTGGCACTCCTCTCTTCGTCTCCCCTCGGTTTATCGTTGATCCATTTTCCCCCCTTACACTCCTCTGCCCTTTACGACCTTGTTGACGACCACTCGAAAGTAACCCGGTTTCTTTCTGTTTCTTTTTTCTGTTTCTTTTTTTTTTCTTAATGAGAGGAACCCTACGCGGTTTGAACGTATAATTCGTGATGAGTGGACGACACGTCGATTAAACAATGGATTCCTTCAAGTTTTCATCTTTGCTGTCAGAGGCACTCACTTTGGAAGTTTACACAAATCCCGTCCGACTCGCTCGGAAAACATGATAATGTCGGTGTCAGGCGAAGCTGTCAATTCGAGCATCCAAGATGGTCAGAGATGCTAGTGTTGACCCCAAGTTGGCCCACTGTTCCCGGGGCCCGGGGGCTCACTCGGACACGCCCCTCCATCTCACTCCGAGTGGATCGATGACCAGGCTTGTATATGAACTCATACTGTCTATTATATATAGTTCATATACAAGGCCTGGTCATCGACGATAGAGACGGACCGATCACCAGACTACGCATTCCAGTATGCCCTAGTTTGGGGAGACTACGGGTTTGTCACGGGTCACAAGAGTGTGACCCGTACCCGCTGACAGTGTGACTGTCACATGGTACGTTCGAGCGGTGCCCATATATGGTAAGTCGTGGCTCGCGATCAATTACACGGCCTAACCCCGAGTCGTCCTCATCTCACCCCTGTCATCTCGCTGTCGCCGTCGTCAATAAACGTGTAGATTTAACGCCATAGAGCCAGTCACCTAGACCTTATCCATGCTGCGTCCGCGTGTTCCGCATATCAGGATTTTTCATGAAACAGATGGAATATTCTTGCTGTATGCCAGAAGTTCTAAATCTTTCACGGTTCTGTCTCATGATTTGCTGCTGTATTGGGCTGTGTAGCTACAACCATGGAATGTTTAGTAAAAGACGGGGCCGATGCCATTCAGGCATGTCAACATTCTCTCATAACTTGTCCTTTCCGTGTTGATGAGTCTCACTAGATTTCTTTCCCGTGCCCTTTGCCTCCCATGCCTAGCTGGATCCATGGGTGAAGCCGGTTCACGTGGCCCTGCCCAACAGCTTAGCGCCCAGACGCAGCTACCGCATGCTACTCGTGAGCCAGAGAGATCGAAAGAGTTGGGTTTAGGAGAGGACTCCTCCGAGTCGACGGCTGATAACAACATGGAATGTATCGTAATTACTCGTAAGTTCCTGACCACGGACTCGAGCGATTGCTGATATGTGGGACAGGCATTCGCGCAACGGATGTTACCATCAGACTGAGACGGACTCCTGTTGGGTTCTACGTTGCGGTAACGAGCGAAAACGAAAGCATGACGAAGCGGACCTCGAACGGGCTTGTGTCGGTAGGCGAGGATGTAGTCGAATGGGACGACGAGATTGTATTGTGAGTCATCACCCTCTTCATGTCGCTTACCGTTTGCCAAATGAAGTCTAAGCCCCGCGGATCGATCATCGAGGATATCTCTCAGAGTAGTTGCGTCGTTCGAGCTGGGACCGACACTAGGGAACAGAGAGGTTATGCACGCGCTCGAAACCACTGTTGGCGAGTTGCTTGACCGTAACGGCCAGGTTGATCGTGAGTAACACCACTTTTATTGCCTTCAGACACCTAAATACCATTCCGTAGCTATCAATTTTTTGGAACAAAGCGATGGGGAGGTTATCTCTTCACCCACTTCCGTTGAAATCGAGATCGAACAACGACTTTTCAATCGGAACGAATACGCAGCTGCCTTGAATGTGAGCGCATTGGGCTCGTTCACGTTGACGATATGCTTATCCTAGATCATTAGCCCACAGAGTCAGAGGAAACGCGCCGGCTAGAAGAGTTGACGGATAGTAGACATCGTGCACTCGCTCGTTATCGCGAACTTGAGGAGCAACAAGATCTCGACGAATCTATTAGACAATTTAAGCATGCCGAAGACCTGTGTCCACTGGACCACCCCAGTCGCGCTACTGTCCTATGCAACCTAGCCAGCGCCAAATTGATTTGCTGCCGGGAGAACGACGTATCCAGCGATCTTGACGTGGGAATCGACTTGTTTCGGGTTGTACTTGATCTCCGCCTTCGTGATCACCCAGATCATCCATTCACATTACTTACTCGGGATAGCTCTCGAAGCTCGCTTCCAGAGGCGCGACAACGAAGTGGACGGAGAAGAGGGTAGAACTTTCCTCTCCCAAGTAATGGATGTTGCCCCGGCAGATAGCCATGCATACCACGCAGAAACTGTCGCACTTGGCAGCACTGCGGAGCCCGAGTTGATCCCCCCAACGGAGGATTCACAAGGTATCGAAGATGACCTTCAAAGGTTGGACGGTGCCTTGCAATGGATTTTCTATCCGGATTCTTCAAGGCCTGCTTTGTTCGACCACCTTGGCATTCTGTTCTGTGTTCGGTTCGAGTGGCTTGGTTACCTCGCCGCTCGCGAGAAAGCAATTTCGATGATGGAGGTTGTAGTACAATCCGCCTCTGACAGCCATCTAGACAAGCATTCATGGTTGGACAGGTTCGCCTATTCGTTGTTGACTCAGGATGAGCACTCCGGAGACGTCGTTGACCTGAACTGAAAAGATCAATTTCGATGTTTGAGGATGCGGTACGCTTCACACCTGATGGTCATCCAGATAAGCCGTTACGGCTAAACAACCTCGCCCATCCGTTGTCGCTACGTTATAGGCGTTTTGGGGACCCCATTGATCCGGAAAAGTCGATTTCGTTAAGAGAGGATGTAGTGAAATCCACTCCTGATGATCATCTAGACATGCTTTCATGCCTGTACTCCCTCGCTGTTTCATTGTTGAACCGCTTCCAACACTCCGGCGACTTTGCAAGCTCTGACCTTTCTCGAGCTATATTACATTCATCCCACGCAGCCTGATCCCACACAGGTCCATCTCCCGATCGTTTTCGAGCATCCCAACTTTGGATACAATGTCATCGCCTTCTCCGACATGACTCCCAGTCTCTTCTGGATGCATATACGGTTGCTGTTTATCTGCTTTCTCAATTAGCATGGATAGGCTTGTCTCTTCACGATCGTTACCATCAACTTCTCCAAGCTGCAGATGAAGTCCGCGATGCAGCTGCCACTGCTCTCGAAGCCCACAGGCCTGAACTTGCTGTCGAGTGGCTTGAACAAGGTCGCTCCATCGTGTGGAGTCAGTTCTCACAACTTCGCACTCCCATCGAAGACATCCGTATCGCACATCCTGAGTTGGCTGCCCAGTTTGAGCGTGTATCGCATGAGCTGGAGCATGCTGGTGCTCGCGACAGAGTTGCAGTCAACGAGTTCATGAATCACTCGAATAGGATGGGCGGATCGCCGGAGAAGCAGGCCCAACAAGCACCAAGCACTTGCTATCGAGAGAGAGACCCTTCTTGCAGAAATACGGGCAATACCTGGTCGTCTTTCTCAATGCTAGCCAACATAGATGTGACGCATTGGTCGTCAAGCCAGGCTCAGACCATGTCATCCATGTCCCACTTTCGACCGCCAGTTACGACAAACTTGAAGGCATGCAGCTACGGCTGAAAAAGCTGCTGAGACTCAACGGCCGCGTCATTCCATGTGATGCCTCAGACAGAGGCGCAAGACTTCACCGTATGGGTCCTGATGACGTGTTCAAAACTATTTTACCATGCCTGTGGGAGAAGGTTGTCAGTCCAATTCTGGACGTCCTCGGTTTCTCGGTATGTGAACCCCTAGTCATTTTCAGTTTTATATATTGGTTGATGTATAACTATAGACATCGGGCCCTAAACTACCTCGCATCTTCTGGTGCTCGACTGGGCCGTTCACATTTCTTCCCATCCATGCGGCAGATCTTTATGATACAACCAATCGAGGACCCAACGTTTCAGACTTTGTTATCTCGTCCTACACCCCTACTATGAGTGCACTTAAGCTGCCATCTCAGGAAGACACGGAAGTGACTTCACATAATATCCGCCTGCTAGCTGTCCGTCAACCGAGCACGGACGGCCAGGCTCGTTTGAGTGGCGTGCCGATGGAGATGGAGGTCATCAAGGAGGTGACGTCTTCGGCGCCATTCGTTGCCTTGCAGAAGGCAGACGTGACAGTTGAGGATGTGTTGGCGAAGATGACGGAGACGGACTGGGTGCATTTTGCATGTCACGGCACGCAGGCCCGCACGAATCCGTTCGACAGCGGTCTGCTACTCGCTCACTGCAAACGTCTGAAGCTTTTCGATGTCACTCAATTGTCACGCCCTCAGGGAGGTCTTGCGTTCCTCTCTGCATGCCAAACTGCAACGGGAGACCAGCAACTTTCGGAGGAGGCTCCATACTGCGGCGGGAATGCTTCTTGCGGGGTACCAGGGTGTCATCGCAACGATGTGGACGATCCTAGACAGCGATGCGCCAAGCGTCACGGGGGACGTTTACAAAAGCCTGTTTCAAGATGTCAAGGTTCCAGAGAGTGGGGAGGCTGCAGAAGCATTGCACTACGCGATCAAGCGTCTTCGCGAGTCTGATGTATCGTTCTTATCATGGGTTGCGTTGATCCACGTTGATGTATGAAGCTTTGGAATTTTGATTTGTGACCAATGAAGCACCCGTGATACATCAACTCTCCTTCCTTCCCGACGCTTTTTCTCTTTGTTTTGTCTCATTCATGCACAATGTCCGTGGTGTTTAGAACTTGGCAACGGTAATGTACATGCGAGGTGTCTCCTTCCTATCGCACGTATACCCCTCCGTGGAGCCCTTGAGTAGTTACTAGATAGTATAGGCTTTGTGAGGGGTCACGTTGGAGTATTGGGGTACGCCTGGTATGTGTTAGGAGAGAGTCGACTGTACATCGTGAGGTGCTACGTGAGTGTCATACGGCATTTGGATTGGAACGGGAGAAGGGTAAAAACTAGATTAGAAAAAAAAGAAAAGAAAAAAGAAATTGACCCTCTGGCTACGAGGTATACACCTGCCCCTCGCCTCCTCTTCGCTTTTCTCAACTTTACGGTAGGTATCGGAATCCAGGTGCCTGACGTACACATGGGATAGCGTGAGCTTGGAGTTGGTTTTCAGAAAGGGAGACAAGCAAGGAAAGGAAAGGAGAAAACATTGAATGTCCTTCCGATCTCTCTGTTTATGGGGCATGGCGTCGCACGGAAGGGGACGTACGTACCTTGTCAGCCAGCTCGGACGTCTCCACGGGTGCATCACGATCAGGTTCGCCAAACACGGCGTTGCGACGCGCGTTCTCCCATCGGTACGAGATCTGATCAGTGGGGGAGGCGGGAACACGACAAGATCAACAAGGGGGCATCGAAGAGAGTATGGGACAACGTACGCTGAGCATCAACGCCGAGAGCGCAGCCAAGAACATGAGGGCGCCGGACACTATAGAAGAAGTAAAAGAGCGTCACGCATAAACGTGAACATCGTTGGCTCCCGAGTTGGGCGGCTTACCTCCGAATCCGCGTCTGTTTAGTTGACCACCCAGCGAATCAGTCGATCAAATTATGAGTCAGTATGTGTAGAAGGGGCCGTAGCCTCGACGCACGAATATGCCGGACCCTCGGTCAGGGGGTACAAGTGTGATCCCAAAATACTCCCTGCTTGCCCGATCGCGCCAAAGAGGGGCATGCCCGCTGCCCGCTTCGTTTCCGATCCCAGATTATGCGTGACTAGGAGGAAAAGGAGAATAGGTCGTTGATCAGTGATCGTTCCTTATCAGATAGGATGTATGGAAACAGGTCTTAGGTACTTACACCATGCCAGAATGAGACCCAGACTGGCATACGTGCCTGCGGCGATGAAAAAAGTGGCGAGATACCGTATATGAACGTGTGCCTGCGTGACACCCAGAAGGATCCTGATTCCATGGGAGGTTAGAAGAGGTACGGAGCGGACGGAGTCCAAACTGACATGTAACCGATCCCTCCCAACGTACATCCAGAAACGACCATGAGCCCACGGCTCTGGATTCTATCAGAAGTGTACGACGCGGTCATCAGGATCAGACCGGCTACCGCATAAGGAGGAACAGTCATGAGCTGCGATAGTGCAGGCGCTAGAAATGGCACACTTAGTCAGTCTTTTTCTCAAGATAGCTCGGGACGGACATACAATGCCCCATCGTCTCAATGATCGTGGGTAAAAAAGCCGATAAAGAACCGAGTGCGCAGTTTAATCCAAAGTACATGACGCCGGCAACGTATACCTAAAACCGAGATCAGCTGGGGCATGTTGATACATGACAGAGACAACTTGCCCTCCAGTCCACGAAGGCAGCGATGACGTGTCCTGAAATCAAGATCAGTTGATTGCAGGTAAATGGGAGGGGCATAGATATGTACTGTGATTCACAACTGCTCCAATGTCTCCACTTGTACCTCTATTCATACGTTCTATTGCCAATTTACGCTCTGCATGCGTCAAAAAATCGGTCGACTCCGGTCGCCCTGGTAGGAAAAACAAGCATAACACTCCGAGAAGTACTGTTGGAACACCCTGTTGCACATTCGTAAGCGAATCGGATGGGAATAAGAAGTAAACCTACTTCTATAATGAACAGCAACCTCCAATTCGCAATGGATATCTTGACATGTTGAATCCCATAGGCAACCAGACCACCAAATGCCCCAGCAACGGCAGCAAAACCAAACCAAGAAGCGACTCGTGTGCCATATTCGGCTTTGGTATAGTAGAATGCTTGGGGAGAATGATGTCAGTGCGGAACCTCCAATGATAGAAATACATACAAAAATACAATACAACTGAAGGTCCGAAAGCTGCCTCAAAGACACCGAGACCCAGTCGTGCGACAAGAAGGCTTTCAAAGTCGCTCGCAGTGGACTATACGTGTTCACAGTTGTAAAGTTAGTTAAGTGAGATAAATACTCACCATCGATGTGGAGCATAAGCCCCATAGAATGGCTGAGCAGCCAATCCATATTCGAGGATTGTAATACTTGGAGAGTACAGTGCATGGTACCTGGCACAGAATCTAACCTCGGACATATAAGTATACGAGTAACTTGATAAGCACGTGGCCATTGGGCTGGGCACTGACATAAGGTATAAAGAAGATTGCGACCAACCAATCGAAGAGTAGACCGGTAGGGTCCCCTCCGAGTACGTCTTCTGGCAACCCTTGAAGGCGTGCGTTCCCCAAGTTCGATCGATCGAGGTCTGGATAGGTGTAGTAGTCAGATAGGATGCGAATGACTGTAGATAACGTCAAAAGAACCCACATGCAAACAGGTAAAGAACGCAAGTGATGGGTAAGATCCTTCCATCGAGTTTGCGCAGAAGTCTCGTCTCCGCAATGTACGGATCCAATGGGAGTAGTGGATCATCTTCGCGGCTCTCGTGATAGCTAGAGACCTCGTCTGAAGGCGAAAGGATGCCAGAATCAGCGCATTTTGTGTGCATTTCTGTGCCAGGTCAACCTGCGAGCGCAATATTATGGATGATATACGACAACAAGAGCCTGGTGAGCCGAGCTGAGTTCCGGTGCTGCCATGTCTGTTGGGAGCCGAAAAGGTAATTTATAGCGACAACCGATTACTACTTCTCTAACTCGTGACGTCAGGTGGGTAACGACCGGGTATGTAAGTACATAGCAGAAATAACCATGGATATCATTGTTTGAATGTTCGGTGGGTCACGGTGACGGGAACCGACTCTATAGTAGTACGTTACCTGTACCCTACACCATTGGAACCGCCTCAGATTTGAACGAGGCAAGTAATAGCACTCGATGGCTACTACGTCTTCCGGTTCACCTCGGATGTTCCTCAGCTAGTCATAAACGTGCATCATGATCAAGCACCCCGATTGAGCCCAGTGTACTTGCTATATACATTGAACTACTGTTTGTACCCAACTAGACCCCAAGACGAGCAGCCGTGGACGCTGGCCAATAAACTGTTGGTGGACACCTTCTGTCGAGCTGATGCTGATGCTGCAAACTTTGCGAGATCACGATGCGTGACGTGGGAGAGGGCCCAGCTCTTGGACTGAATATCCAACGACCTTGTCATCCCCTCGGCCAGGCGTGGATCGGAGGCTGCACTAGATTACTGTCAGTTTTAAATAATTCAGATGCGTACCTGGATACTTGTTTCAGATCTGTCTGGCAGGACGTATAATGTCGAGGACATGCGTCAAATAGCAAAGGCACACTGACTGGTGCGTCGATCGACTGCATTCCCTCCGAGAAACTTTGTCATAGCTACATGATGAAGATTACTTGTGTCCATTGGATTCGGAGAAGTGATCACCGGACCTCAATCGGTTCAAGGATGACCTAACATGCGCCTTTCAAAGGATGCGTCCTTGTCGGAATATTAGATTCAGATGCGCTGCAAAGAGTAACTGTACAGCGAAACCCGGAAACAAAACCTATGCACGAAGAGTTCACAGTGCACACCAGCTGTGACCTGTCCCTACTAGGATACATAAAGTGTCAATTACTCGTTGAAGCCTTGAGCGAGAGCTCGTTTGAAGTCGATCCCATGGGTCTGAAAACAGCCATTTTCGGTACTTGCCATATCTTGTTCGTAACCACCTTGGACCAAACCTGCTGTCATTCGGCGCTGATCCGGGCCCATCGTGGCTTGCCGGACTTGCTACGTTACGTCCAGTTGGCGTGAAGTGGCGAGTTGCAGATCGGCGGCACTTTGCAGGTATTGCAATTACTCGCAGCGAAGTAAGTAAGAACGAAATGAAGCATACTGACATCCGAATCGAGACCTTTTTGATAACCCTTGCATGTCGGCGTGTGGGAAAAGGATGAGAGCAACCAGGTATGAATGAACAGTTCATGAACATGGCGACGCTCATTAGATCCCAACCATGTCTACGTCCTTCTGGGTATTAGGTGCCTGTGTTCTAGTACTCGGCGGAAAGTTGGTGCTGGACCTCGTCCGATGGTACCTCAAGGCGCAAAAAGTACCGTTGCCTTACCCGCTTCCTCCCGGTCCACCGGGACTTCCTGTGGTTGGTAACGTGATTGGGATCAACACGGAGGCACCATGGTTGACATACACCGAGTGGGCAAAGACGTACGGTACGAAGCTATTCGCGTCGTTTCACGTCAAACGCGCCGATTGAGACCTAGAGTCATGCAGGAGATCTAGTGTACACACAACTCTTGGGAAAGCACATCATCATCGTCAGTTCCGAAAAGATCGCAAAGGACCTCCTGGAACATCGTTCCAGGAACTACTCTGACCGGCCGTCCCTCGTCACGAGCGAACTGTAAGTGGATCGTCTTTATCAACGTTGCACGCGATGGATGTATGACTGGTTTGAAGATTTGGAATGGATTTCAATTCCGTCCTTTTGCCTTACGGCGATCGATGGCGACTTCATAGACGCTTCTTTCATCAGGCATTCCGGGCAGACTCTGTCGCAAGGTTTGCGCCAATGCAGCAACAAAAGTCGTTTCAGCTGTTGCGTCGTTTGCTGGAAGGCCCAAGTCCGTTCCCGGAACACATCTTTGAGTATGTGGCTACGCAATAACCCCCGTGGTTAATCGAACCGAATGACAACGTCGCCTCTGACAGATATACAGCATCAATAGTCATGAATGCGGTGTATGATTATGATCCTCTTTCTCGCAGGGATCCGATGGTGGACATTGTCGAGAAGGTGATCAACGTGATACTCGATGCCCTACGGCCTGACGTATCCATTATCATCGGTGCCTTTCCTGGACGTAAGTAAGTCCGCGATATATTCACCGTACCGTGCAGACAGGTTTGGTGTTAGTCCTCTCTCTTCCGTCGTGGTTACCTGGGATGTCCTTCAAAAGGACCGCTGCCTCCTCAAGGGTATGGATAAAGGATTGTGTAGAAACGCCGTTCAACTACTCGTTGCAAAAAATGGTATGATTGATGATAAGCGACAAGAGACCGTCATTCATCATCGTATGCAGAAGTCAGGAAGTACCGGCTCAAGCATGATATGTGATACCCTTCGGAAAGCAGAAGAACAGGGCATCCATGCGGACTCGGCGTGGATGCGAGGTCTTAAAGAAGCCGCCGCGACGGCGTTCATGGGTAATTGCCGCTCCCTCTTGTCCCTTCTTCATCCGACCCATGCATTTTTCTCAGCTGCATCAGAGACGGTAAGTTGATGGTATGAGATCCAACGACTGGGTCATTGATGACCAAGCCCAAAGTCGAATTCAGTCATTGTGACCTTCTTCCTCATGATGGTCCTGTTTCCGGATGCTCAGAAAAAGGCGCAAGCGCAGATCGACATGGTCATTGGCAAGGGCAGATTACCTTGTTTACAAGACCGACCATTGTTACCTTACATCGAAGCTATCCTTCGCGAAACCTTGCGATATAATCCCGTCGCGCCTCTTTGTGAGTAAAAATTCACCGTGTACCATTGTTATCCAAGGTACCGAGTTCTTTTGAACTAGCTATCCCGCACGTTGCGGTGGATGCAGATATCTACGACGGATATTACATACCACAGGGTGCGTTCGACATCATTCCATGCGCGCGTGCATGAAGGCTAATGGGAATCAGGTGCCCTCATCGTCTCGAACCTCTGGTCGGCTCCCTTTCTCCATGCATCCGTCGACCTCGCACTGATCTGTACCTCCCTCACAGGTCCATGGCGCACAACGAATCCAAGTACCCCCGACCGTTCGAATTCCTTCCCGAACGCTTCCTCAACAACGACGGCACTCTCAAGCCAGACGACACGCAAAACATCACCTTTGGCTTTGGTCGGCGTATGTGCGTCGGCAGGTACTTTGCGGACACGTCCGTGTGGTCCGCGATCGCGACCATCCTGGCGGTGTTTACGCTGTCGAAACCGAGGGACGAGCATGGGCGCGAGGTACCGGTGGTGCCCAAGTTTACGAGCGGTCTTGCGGTGCAAGTTTTTTTTTCCGCTTTCTATGCTTGCGTGCGATCTGATGATGGTCATGTAGACATCCCCTTCCGTTCCCCTGCAGCATCGTGCCGCGAGTAGAAGGCATGGACGTGGCGGTGCTCGAACAGTTGATTGCTGTTAGTACGCTCTGACCACGTCGGGCGTGCCGTCGTCGTTTGAGGTGTGGCTGAGGTTGATTGGTGGGCGACACGGCCAGGGAAGAGGGTTAGGCATTTGGACGAGGCTGCGAGGACAAGGCATTTCATCATTGTTATAGCATGGCAGTTCTAATGGACACTGCGACGACGATGCAAACGCAAACAGCATCGAAAAGGGATACCACTTGCCAATATCCGTGGAGAACCGACGGCACTACATAATTAAATGGCGCAATGCCCGCCGATTTCTTTGCTGACACGATTTTTTGACAAAGATGGGACACAAAATCAGGTCATATTTCGCTATTATGTACTATTATTCATTTTATAATTTCCGCGCGTACGGGGAGAGAATCAGAGAGATATCTGGCCCATTGGAATGCCAGCTCGTACGTTTCCCAATGACTGGCCACTGGCCCATCCCGACGTTGGTTCCTATCCCGTGCGCACGATTCCTAAGTATGTTGTGTATTTTTTTTGTGAGGTCACCCAAGTGCCTCCGGATCGCTCGACGAGGGATGCGCCGCCTAAGCACTCGGCGCTCGATGGTGCAAACGGTCGACGCATCTCCGAGTTCAGTCCTCGCACACGTCCGAAACGTTGTTCCATAGAAACTTATCCACAAAATCGGGTGTACATGCCTTGCACATATGCCATCACACACACCCAAGGTTCGAACTTCGGGTCGGGTTCCAGGAAATTGCACCCAGATCCGTCAAGCGACCTTCCAAAAACGTGTTCCAAGTATATCCAGATTTGGCAAGTGCGACTTTCCGCGTGCACGTGAGTTGCTTTTAACTTGACGAAACATGACCTGATTTCTGTGCGACCCTTTAAAAAAGAGCGTGTCGGCAAAGTTGGTCTGTTCATCCTCCCCTCCTTTTCCTTGCTGTTCCTTCATCTCTCTCTACTCGTGAGTTCTTCTAACCGTTTGTTGGCTTGCGAAATGACTTGACTGACACGGAACGTCCCAGAATATGTTGGCTACCGAGCAACATTCCGACGGACGGGTCGGACAGCGTATGGACGACTATACCAAGTTCTGGGAAAGTGACCCCGGGCAGGAGAAAGAGGTCAACAACCACAATCGACTCTTTAGTTACACGGACGTTGTCAACGGTTCGTTCTTTGTATTTTTTTTTTGCTCGTCTTATCTACCTGTGTTCACCTTGTGTTTCTTCCTGTAGGTTACTATGACGGTGCGACCCAAGTGTACGAGTACGCTTGGGGTTCCTCCTTCCACTTCTCTCGCTTCTACAAAGGGGAAGGCTTCCACCAATCACTCGCCCGTCACGAGCACTATCTCGCCGCGCAGATGCAATTGCGTCCTGGTATGCGCGTGCTTGATGTCGGCTGTGGTGTCGGGGGCCCCGCGCGTGAGATCGCCACCTTTGCCGACGTGAACATCGTTGGTGTCAACAACAACGAGTACCAGGTCGACCGGGCAAGGCGGTATACGAAACGTGCTGGCCTTGAGAACCAAATCACGTATGTCAAGGGCGACTTTATGAAATTGGTGGAGCAATTTGGCGAGAATTCGTTCGACGCTGGTGTGTATCGTTCGTCATTCCGTGGTGAGACAGGATGCTAAGGTAGGGATTCAGTGTATGCCATCGAGGCTACTTGCCATGCACCTAATTGGGAGGGCATTTATGGCGAGATCAAGAAGGTCCTCAAGCCTGGAGGAGTCGTGAGTGTTTTGTCATCCTTGTTTGCTGCATGAGCTCATCGTACGCATAGTTTGGTGTCTACGAATGGTGTATGACCGACGCGTGGGACCCATCGATCCCCTCGCACAAGGAGCTTGCACACAGGCTGGAAATTGGTAACGGGATTCCGGAGATGCGTCCACTCAGGGATGCGCGCAAGGCACTGTCGACGGTTGGGTTCAAGGTTGAGCACGAGGAAGATCTTGCTGAGCGGTCAGACGAGGTTACATGGTATTACCCACTCGAGGGCGACATTTTCAAAGCCCAGACGATGTGGGACCTCGTCCTAGTGTGGCGTACGAGCTGGAGTGGAAAGTTGGTGACGCACACGGGACTTCGTTTCCTTGAGATGTGTGGCCTAGTGCCCAAGGGCACGTGGCAGGTTTGTGAGACACTCAAGATCGCGTGCGACGCACTCGTCGAGGGTGGACAGACCAAGGTAAGAGGGTTCGTTTCGTGCGCAAAGCTGCGACTGACGGATGGGTTTGACAGCTGTTTACGCCCATGTATTTGGTTATCTGCCGCAAGCCATTGGAGGAGTGATTTAGATTTCTGTTCTCTATCGTAGACACATTAATGGAATCCGATCTTTCGGGAGTTTCCGGGCAAGGGAAGGGATCTGTGTGGCTGAGGTGAGGCTGTCTGTGAGATGATCCAGACAATGGACGATCCCAGGGTAAGCAAACCCAGGTTGCCCAAGGCGTACACGGAAGAACAGCTCGTCTTTCTACGCAGTCACATCAGCGGGTTTGAGACAAGGACGAGAGGCCATGTCAGAGGCGACGCCAAAAAATTTGCATTGGACCGCGCCAGCGAGTTTCTCGTTCGATTCGGTCTCCCACAGGATCTCCAAGGGGTCGACGAAGCTGAACCGCGATTCCGCGAGGTGAGTTTCGAGCGTATCCTGGCATCCGTAACCTGACCCTCCCTCAGCAAATATACAATTGGTACAAGAACACCGTCGGGCGGGCCAGGCGGAAGCTCGAGGGACGGACGAGGCCCAAGAAGCTGTCCGACAAGGGTGCGTCGTCCTCGGATGGTTTGGCAACTGTTCCTCACTGTCTACGGCAGCGTCGACCTCGGGTAGCCTCACATGGAGTCCAACCCTCGCGACGTCCTTTGCCGCGTCCTCTGACGCACCTGACACCGCGCCGGGTCCGAGCTCCCACTCGCACTCGCACTCCCATATCACCCCACAACAACCACAGCAACAGCAACAACCACAGTCAGGCCCATCCAGCCAACAACTGCAATTTACCTTTCGAACTGCTGTACCTATTCCGGTACAGGTTCCCTCGCCGAGCGCGATCGCACTCACCGTGACTCCCTCGGCACTCCGCGATGCCTTTGTTACGCATGCAATCGATCCATCGACGCTCTCGTCGCTCATCCAGTCCTTTGTCGTCGCGCATCCATCAGCGACGCCGCTGACGCCCGTCGTCCACGCCCTCTTCGATGCGGCGACCTCGCTCCTCGCCTCTTCCGCCTCGGCATCTACCTCGGCATCCGCATCCGGATCGGGTCCAACTTCGGCATCTACCCCGAACTCGCCGGCGCACTCCCGGACCGACGTCCTCCTCACCCTCCTGCGCCGCTTCCTCGACGCCTGTGCCTTTTTCCCAAACACCCTCGTCCACGCAGACGTCTCCGGTCCTCTCGCCGGCCCTCGCGCTCTCCAAATCGCGCTCCGCAAATCCACCATATGGGCCCCTATCAGCACGAGCATGAGCACGAGTGTTGGCTCCGGTACGAGCGTGAATGTGATAAATACGGTGCACGGTTCGCTCTCGGACGAGATGGAGCGGATCAAGGTGGATAGACAGCGGCGCAAGGATCATGTGCAGTGGGCGCAGATCCACGCGGCCGCAATCGAGCTTGGCATCGTCGGGAATGCGAACAGGGGTGCGGGTCCTGGTCCTGGTCCTGGTGCTGCCGTTGGCGTGGGTGTGACTGTGGATGCAAACGGCAGCACGGCCTACCACCACGGTCAAGCCCAAGAGCTAGGGTACGGCGTGCCTCCACCCCCACCACCACCACCGTCCACATCGGCGGCGACGGACACGTTTTCAGAAATGATGGCGCGTGATGCGGTATGGGAAGCTGACGAAGTCGAATGGGTCGCGGGGATCATCGTCTTGCGGGCGATCATCCGCACGGGCGGGATGGGTCGGAAGGGCGAGTGGGAGCAGCTGTTGGGAGCGTATGAGCGACGGTGGAAGGAGATCAAGGATGAGGCGAGGCAAGTGCTCGTGACGGTGAGCCGTTTCTTTCCCTGCGCAGAGGTGCTGTACACATCGTACTGACGTGTGTTTTAACAGGAAGTATTGCTCGGCGCGAGGGACGACCTTGAGCGTTTGGACGAGACGCGCGTCACGTAACATCATGCATCGTGTTTTTTTTGTCATCCATCACGCTCAGTAACTGATACGTCTTCACGTCGTCGAGGGAAAAAAGCTAGCTACCAAGTGTCATTGATACATCTGTACAGCGTCCATGTACTCCGATTACTTTGTGCGATCCCATGTATGAACTTTGTTTGGACTCGTTTTGATTATTTTATCTTTCCGTCTAGCGTGTTGGCGTCAAAGTGCAAACAAAATAAAGGGGGGGAAAGAGGAAGGCATGCGATAGTGGTACGATGTTGCATGTATGCGTCGTAGCGTGCGGACGGATGCGACAAGAAAGAAGAACAAACTTGGACACGAAAACAAGCAAAAATAAAGTAGGGTGGATGATCGATGATCAATCAACGTTTGAGCCGTTTTGGATCGTTGCCCTCGTTATTGTCCGACGGACGACGCGCGCTAGCATCCTGCTGCTGCTGCTGTTGTTGTTGTTGTTGCTTCTGAGCGAGACCCATGCCTTGGATCGGTGGACGCGTCGACGAGCCCGAGCCCGCCCTAAGACGATCAGATCACACACGCTGAGCAAACGCCGTCAAGAAAATCAAACCAGAACACGCACTGCATCGCATCTACGCTGCGCTTCAGCGCGTTCGTCGGTCCCGCCTGGGTGGTATTCGTATTCGACGTCGTCCGGATACACGATGGTACCACGGGCTTTGGGGTGTGCTGTTGTGGCTGCTGGTGTGTTGGCGGTTTCTGCCCACCAAAAAAACAATAAATAAGATGAAATAAGATAAGGTAAAATCAAAGAGGAGAAAAAATCGCGCATATAGGCAGGGCATTACAGTGAGTGAGGCCCGACCACCCTGGAGAAGAAAAAAGAGAGACATACCATACCAGGCGGGATATGGAACCCACCCATCGAGGTGATCGTGGGGCGGGGGCGTTTGACGTCTTGCGCTGGGGGCCCTGCGCGCGTATTCGATTTGCCCGGCGTGGACGCGGACGAGGACGCGGACGCGGACGCCGTGTTTGGTGGTCCACTTCGGGGGTGTGGCCGTGGCTGCCCGCCGCTTGCGCTCGCGTTGGGATCGGCGTTGCCGTTGCCGTTGCCCGAGGTCAAGAGAGGTGGTTTTGCAGCGGGCTGGGCTTGAGCTTCGTTCCGCGTATTCATCTTGGGAGCACCGCCAGACGACGATGCCGCGCTCGTCCCGCTCCCAGCGTGATCATGTACCTGGGGCTGAGGGTGAGGTGGTGCAGCCTCTGACTGCCCCGTGGTATCAGGCCCCTGTTCGAACACAGACGCGTCCATTATACTCACGCCCCCTATGCCTTCCTCAAAATCAATCGGCCGTCCGAGATCGCCTTCCCCGAGATCGACCGAGGCGAGGAACGCGTCGTCTTGGGTGCTGAGCGGAAACGCGTCTTCTTCTTCGTCCAAATCGTTGCGGCGGCGGCGGCCGTCATTGCCTTGAACAGCGTCATCCATATCCTGGTCCACTGCGTCTGCGGAGCCCGCGCGGGCTGGCATTGGCTCGGCAAAAGATACGCTGCGTTCCGGGGCACTGCGCATCCGAGCAAGCGGCGATGTCGCGATGGTCGGCGGAGGTGCTCGCGGAGGAGGTCGGCGCGGGGCCTGTGCGGGCGTTTGGATCGGCGTCGTGAGTCCGCTGTGTTTCGGTGCGTCGACGGAGGGTGGACCACGGTTGGCCGGGGCCATGCCCGATCCCAATCCCGAAGTTGATGCATGTGCGTAGGGATGCGTTGACGCTCTGTGGGGTGGCGTGCCAAGGACATGGACCGGGGCTTGCGCTTGCGCTTGTTGGGTGGCGGCGGCCATCTCTTGACGCAGATGTCGTGGTACATACGTGATGGGTGTCTCGGGCTGGTGGTTCTCGTGCTCTACTTTGATGTGAGGTTGCTCGCGTTCGATCGATGACGGCTCGGGGACCGCTGCCTGCCCATGGGTCGTTGGCGCCGCCGGTATGCGCTCCTCGAACTCGGGTCGACGGTACAACTCATTCTTGTCAAACTTTGCCTGAAAGCGAGCATAGATGTCTTGACAGAAAAAATGGCGGGAGACGGAACACGCACGGGTGGAACCTTGATCTTGACGACCTCTTGCGCAAATGATTTGTCGTACAAACAATTCCCGAGTAGATTCCCGAAATTTCGAAGGGTCCGTTTGAGCGCATCCGTGATCGCCTCTTTCTTGCACTAGAAGAACATGCCCGGAGGGAACAAAAAAAAGGGTGTATACATCGGCATGCCGCTCTCTCGATTCCAACACAACGACGGGCCGGAGGCAAAAGAGAGAAAACTCACCTTGTCCAGCGCACCTGCCTTGCTCTTGGCGTTCTCCAACAACCCATACCCAACATCCTCGTGATACGTCCCATCTCTGAGCGTCACCCGCACGATGGCCGTCACCCCGATATTAAACCTCTTTGATTCCTCGCTATAATCCACGAAATCCGTCGCGACGCTCACGATACTCGAGCTCCAGCCGTTAAACCCAAACACCTCGTTGGCGAGATTGATGATCTTCCATCCCTCGGCGTAGGTGAGTTTCGGACCGCCACCAGGACCGGGCCGTTGGCTGATGTATTCCGGACCGAGTTTTTGGTTGAGTTTGGCTTGGAGGGTGGCGATGTGTTTGGCGGTGGTGCTGCCTTCGGTGAGCGGGGTGAAACCGAAGGGCGCGTGGTGCGTGGGCGAAGAGGAGAAGAAGGGCGGAAAGGAAGGTCCCGGTGTGCCGTGCGCGCGTGTGTCAAAGGACATGGCGCCGCTGGTGACGATGGTGGGCGTGCTGGGCTGAGCGGCAGCGCTGTTGAACGCGTTGAGGAGATGTCCACTGAACGCGCCTGCCATCGGAGACGGACGATGGTGGTGGTCAGAGGCAAATCGTGGCAGGGGCTTGAAATGCCCAAACAAGCAATTGTCAAACAAATGACCCCCTATTTCCACTGTGGGAAGCATCCACACTGAACATCATGCAAAAATTTATTCGATCTCATGTAGACTTACGTTGGATATAATTGCGCACGCAATGAAATGTAGCAACTTGTGAACTCAATGATTTGCACAAACCGTCGCTGGAATTCATCGCGTTGATGCACTTCATCTCAGTGAGGAATTATATAATTTTCACTTAGCATGATAGCAGATATACAATGAATCATTCGCGTCATGATCACTCATGATGAGTGGGATGTTGCAATGATTCTCATTCATTTTCGACACCCCTTGATCCATGGACATCATCGACCAGTGATGGTTTCATTGATACTGTTAAAGTCCGGATGTCTGAAGGTCCGGAGTTAGGCGGAGCAATGCCGGTTCTAGGTGTACTGGAGCTCAGCTGTTGCCTAAGAGGGCGAGAACAACTGTCATTTACCTATGTGTACCGGAGCTACAGTACATTAGTGTCGGAGTAAATGATCTATGGTAAAGGGGGCTCACCTCAGCTGTTGCCTAAGAGGGCGAGAACAACTGAGGCATCCAGAAGTTTGGGAGGGAGTTTATATACTCTAGGGTGAAGGCTAACTTGTACCTTAATAAGTGTCAGGGAAGAGAGAAAAGGGAATAGTACAGTAATGGTGATAGACGACTAGCCGTAACGCGGCATTGTATTGTAAAAGTCAGCGCTCCGGAGTTTAACTCCTAACATCCAGAGCAATAATGGAATCTCTGGAGCTTCGGAGATTTAGCATACCTTCCGGAGTTCATTGTATCTTGTCAGATACTACTTACAAAGGTATTGATAAAATGAGAGGATGATTGGAACAAATGAGTGAATGGTATAATAAAAAGTGTTTGAATCGATATCGAGAGTTTGATATTCAATCAAGTGGTGGGTGTTGTGCTGTCAATCAAGATCGTCAGCCTTCTGGATGGATGTCATTTGGCATGTGTGCATCTACTACTCCTTCTCTGGCTGGCTCTCCTGGGGGCAGGTGTTGAAGTTGAAGCCGTAGATGAGCCTTGAGCCAAGCTAGAGTGCGAACTTGAAGCAGGTGGTCCTTGAGCAGGCGCTTCGCTCTCCGTGATCGTGGCTGGTTTCCGAGTTGAAGCGCAGAGTGCCTTGCCCTTGACATTGATGTTGAAGCGACCCTAAGAGCTGAACGGCTCAAGGCAAACCTACAACTAAAACGAGGGAAGAGAGGAATGAAGAAACTGAGTGGATCTCTATGGGGGAAATTCCCAAAAGAACTAGACTGAGGAAATCCTCGTCATAGTCTCTGGGTTTATATATCATACTACTTATTTGTACATGTAGTTGCTAGATCTATCAATGTAGGGTCTAGGGTAACGGAAATTAAATATGCATGTATCAGAATGTTCTCATGGAATGTCATGAGGCATATGCATGGATTAGAAATGGAAGAAGAAGCATAGACGGTAATTAAAATAGAAGAGAAGTCAATGGAAATTACCGTGTGACCAATATAGCCATAAGGGGAAAGATCCAGATTGTAGATTGGATCGGGGAAAGAAAAAGAATCGCCAAGTTGTCTAGACTGTGGCATGAGCCGTAGCGGATGATCGGAGATCTCCATGGGTGTAATCTAATCTGATAAGATAAGATAAGAGTGTCCCTCCACTGAGTGGATGTTATTCACTAGGCCTTACCGCCGAAGCTGCCTTTTTCTTAGAAGAATAAAATAAAGTAAAATCGGGAAAAATAGATAGACTCGTGGGAAAGTCTGACGTAACCTGTTACAACCGTAACACTACCCCCTCTCTATGAATCGACTTCCAGGCGATTGAAGGGTTCATGTTTTGACTGCATAGTGGTTAACGACTCTGGGCATTTACCGAATAAAAGAAGGAAATCGACGGGTGGGATGTTCAGAGCCCTTGGCGCTGATGGGTGGGTCATGTGAAAGTCCTTAAGCACTTTTTTAGCACCTGTTAAATTCAAACAAGGTTCCCATGTACGATCCGTGTCGTCGTAGCCTTTTCAGTGAACTAAATACTCGAGCTGTTTGTTTTTCATCCGAGAGTCAACCAAGTAGTCGACCTCCCATTCGTTGTCGCGGTCCTCAGTGACTAGTACTGGTCCTGGCCGGTTGGAGGGCTGTCCGTCCAAGTGGTCTTTGTACGGTTTTATCCGTGATACGTTAACGACGGGGTGGATCTGGAGTGATCTCGGGAGTTTAAGTTTTATGGCATTGGGCATAATTTGGAGAATTTTGTATGGACCAAGCCATTTCTCCGATAACTTCTTAGAAGCGCGCGTCAAGCGCAGGTTTTCGGTTGATAGCCAGACTTTCTGGCGGATTTCTTGGAGTCTGCTTGTTTTTTCATATTTTGTTGAGCTTTTTCCATGTTTTTGCGTGTCTGATCTATGGTTTCTGCCATATCTGCAGCGAACTTCTGCGCAGCTGGTGCACTGTTCTGAGATAGGGACTCTATGCCCATATGCGGCACATATGATCGTGTGACCTCAAACAGAGTTTTCTTGGTCGATGCGTGTTTATTGTTATTAATAGAGAATTGAGCAATGGATAGCCAGTCCGACCATGCTTCTTGCTTGTCGATGTTACAGGCTAACATAAGCAAGTGCCATGCACTAGGATTACAGCGTAATCAAGGACAATTTTCATTTTTTTTATCGCCCTTATGCTTCACTTTTCTTATCTATTCCTTTCAGACACTTTTATCTTATTCTTCTTAGAAAAGGGCAGTTAACTCTGTAAGGCCCAGCGCTTATAACCATACAAGGGACGCT
>JBBPRS010000199.1:0-40837 GCA_038093155.1 Boletus huronensis | reverse complement strand
AAGTGTCTGAAAGGAATAGATAAGAAAAGTGAAGCATAAGGATGATAAAAAATGAAAATTGTCCTTGATTACGCTGTAATCCTAGTGCATGGCACTTGCTTATGTTAGCCTGTAATAGTGGAGGATGGCTTGGTCAAAGGGAGTCTTAGTGGTGGGACGATGGGTCATCTGTTACGATTACTGCTGAGCACATGATCTAACCTGTTTCTTTTTCTTCCTTGCCTTACCCTCAACTCCTCCCACGACCCTCCCATGATTCCCCTGCACACTCCTACCCTTGATCCTACCCTCTAGTCCTCGATCAACTAGTCGGTATTCCCCTCCTTTGAACCCTCCTTGAACCGCGTATCCCCTCTACCGCATCCTTGTCGTCTAGCTGAATCATCATCTCGAGGCTAGTCTTCCTCAGATCTTTCCATATCCCTTGGATCTCCCCGTATCCCTCAGATCTCTCCGTCTTCCTCGGATCTTTCTGTATCCTTCGGATCTCCCCGTATCCCTCGGATCTCTCCGTCTTCCCTGGATCTCTCCATCTTCCTCTCCCGCCCTATGCTTCTCTGCCGTATTAGCATTCATCTCTGTTCCTTCTTGACCACGTGAGTTCCCTCATCTGGAACTATCCTTAGACCTATGCTTCTTTCCCTCCTGTATTCCCTTATTCGGATAACCCTTGACCCTTCGCTCCGCTTCCTCGTGTATTCCTCTTTTGGACTACCCTTTACCCTTCACTTCTTGTCCACGTGTACTCCTCATTCGTACTACCCTTTGCTCTTGTCCACGTGTATTCCTTATACAGACTACCCTAGACCCTATGTACCTTGGTCCGTGCGCAGCCATGACCCCTTATATAGACCCCCACTCTTGTCCTTAGATCCTTACCTTGATCTACCTTCACCCCCACGGTTCCTACCTTCACATTCTCTCTATGGTCATACCCCGAGGATCTCCTCTCTGTCTTAGCTAGTTCTTCATTGAATCTACGCTTCTTCGCCCCTACTCTCGCCTGAGATCTTGGCCACCCATCCATGGACTCATCTAGTCTTAGTCCCAACTTATTTGTTACACCATCTCGGTGCCCCCTTCGCTCGAGTCATGAGCAAGCAGATGACCTCGAAGGTCTATGCTCGGCCCTATCCGGGTTAAGCATAACATCATCAAGGTGGTCAAGGAGCTTGTGGGAGGGGTAGAAGGGGAAAAGATAGGGGAGGTACCAACAAATCGTAACAAGAATTACTGCAGGTTCTATTGTAAGTGTTATCTTCCTTTGCTCTGTTGCAATACTGATATATCTCTAGTTAATTTGACAAACATCTGTGCAATGACTCCATTAGAGTTGGCCTATGGCAATATTCCTACCTTGCAATGTAGGTACAGTTGGTTTTATATTTGCTGTGAAGCTAAAGTTTCGTACTAGTTGGTGATCCTGACATTGAGTTGCTTCTCAAGAGATGGCAACTCGAAGTTCAAGATGATCTCACACTGCTTCAATCACAGGTGCCATTCATCAAAGGGTACTTTGGAATCCATACATCTATGTATCCCAATGCTGTTCAGCTTCATAGTGGGCTTATGCTGTATTCACCTTCCCAACATGCATACCAAAGCCACCATAGATCAGGTATGTTTTAAATGTTTATTAATTGCAAAACTAACAAATTTGAATGATAGCTATGCTATCCGATGCAAGTATAGGGCTCCTGGATGCAACACCCTCATGCTCTACAAGACAACATGCCCCAATTGAAGCGGTTGCAGGCCCATCTGGACTTATCAACAATGTTCATGCTATCTCTGAAAAGATGGATCTAGGCAATGATGAGAGGGACATACTGACAAATTTGAGGCATGGAGTCAGAGTGAACAGGATTAGGATGGAAGGTTCAATGGAGGAGTGTGATGGTTGTGGAAGAATATTCATGGCAAGTGTGCTGCAAGAGCACATCAAAGCATCAGATGGGCAGTGTGGTAGGCAGTGAGCAGGAAAAGGGATGGTTTATATATGTCTTGCTAATGACACCAAGCAGAGTTATTTTTGGTTTGGCAGTTTTGGGGTCTTTTCTTATGTTACTTTTATGATATTGTTCGGACTTGACTGTCTCTAGATTGGAGCTGAAGAGTATAAGGTGCCCTGTTACCACTTGGGGCTTTTATTCAGCTCCAATCTAGAGACAAAGTCAAGTCCGAACAATATCATAAAAGTAACATAAGAAAAGACCCCAAAACTGCCAAACCAAAAATAACTCTTGAGCTCATACATCTGACCGCGATCAGTGAAACCTCGCGTCAATGGAATCATCACGCCTCACCTTGTTGCCGTCCAAGAAAAAGAGAAACGTGGGCGTCACCCGAACCTGATACGCGTTCGCCACCGCACCGCCCAACCCGACGCTCAAATCGATCTTGGCGAACCCCACCCCGTTCGGCCTGCTCTTGCTCTTGGCCAGATCCTCGAACACGGGCTCGATCATCCGACAGGGTCCGCACGTCGCGCTCGTGAAAAAGGCCACGACGGCACGATGGGAACGCAAGAGGCTGTGGAACGACGCGGGGTTCGTGGTGATATGCATCGGCGCTGCGAGCGGGGCATCTGGCGCCGGTGTCGTTCGCGAGGGTGGGATCGGCGCCGGCGCTGGTGTTGGAACAGAAGCCGTTGAAAGCGCACCACCGAGGGACGGCCCACCTGTTGTGGCTTGTGCTCGCGCAGCGACAGACTCGAGGAGACTCGCCGCGAGCGTTGGGTCGGGCGACGGTGACGCCGCCGCCGCCGACCCGTTCGCAGGACGGCCGGTAAACATGGCGTCGATGTTTGGTCGGAGCGCTGCCCCAAGGGGCGTCGAGAGGATATCGCTAGGCAGGGCTAGTACAACCCCGCGTCAGTATTCAGTACCAGCGTCGAAGAGTGGGTGTGGGTGTGGGAGGGTTACTTACATGTGACGTAGGAAGGAATGCTCCCGCCGGTCAAGAACCCAATACAATCATTGGTGAACGAGTTGCAGTTGAAATCTAGGAACGCGACTCGGTCACCCAGTTCCAGTCCCTCGCGACCGGATCCGCTCACCTAGTAGATGGTACTAGCGAGCCACGTGGGGTTCAGTTCGACCGAAGGATCGCTACGATCTCGTGCGTACCTTGTCTGCAGTATAATGGTCGCGCATGGCAGCGAGGTAATCGTCGAACGTATCTTCGTCTATCGCAGTCTCTCCCATATCGACGATCTGAAATGGCGATCCATGCTGTCGTTCACCGTCATGCGGCGAGGAAGGAAAGAGGGGTTCAGTGACCATCGTACAGCAACCCACGATGATATCGACGTACATGAGACTTTCCAGGTTGCGTGATGCTGATCCCTTGTCCGTAGAATATCTCCTTTCCAAAGACGACGACGGACGTGTGCCTGCGCTTGAGCGTGGTTGCGATCAGCACCGACCCATGCGACAAAGCAGCCTGCGGAGACGAACCATATGCCGTCCATCTGGCGGCCGGTGAGCTGTAGAGAGAGCTGTCTGGCCATGCCATTGCTGAGATCGTACACGTAGAGCTTGACTGGGGTGGACATGTTGCAGAGGACGCGGACGTTCTATGCAAAGCTTGTAAAGCAGAGACGCGCAAGCGCGTTCCTTTTCCCGATCACGATCAAGATAAGATAAGATACGAAAACGAGCACACGAGATATCCTAGAGTTTCGCTTTCGGCTTCGCTTTCATCTCCCGGGCACGATCCCGCAACACACGACGAAGAAGCTTCCCACTCGGATTCTTCGGAATCGCATCGACAAACTCGACCCCTCCCGCAAGCTGCTTATACGCCACCTTGTTGTCTGCCACAAACTGGTCGTCCCAATCGACATCACCGTCATCAGCCGTATCTTTGAGGCGAGTCGGCATCAGCACGAACCTTGACGATCACAGCCTTGACCTTCTCCGCTTCACCCGGGTTCCCCGCCACACGCTTGGCGACGTGCGCATGGAGAACGACAAACGCCATGGGCACTTCGCCACTATAGTCGTCCGGAACCGGAACGACGCATACGTCGGCGACCTCGGGGATGTCGAGCAAGCATCCTTCCAGTTCAGCGGGCGCCACTTGGAATCCCCTGACTTTCATCATTTCCTGTCAACGCGTCAGCGCGGGGGGGGAATCCGTTTGGGAAACGACGCCACTGACTTTGAGACGATCCAGGATAAACACTTCCTTGTCTTCGTTGATGACGACTTCGTCGCCCGTGCGGAGCCATCTATCACAAGTCCCGAGTTAGTGTGACGATTCAGTCAGGGCTGTCGAGGCAACAAGGATTTACCCATCCACAAAGGTTTCCCTCGTCCTGTGTGCCGTTGAGTCCCAAAGACATCTCACGAGAGAAATAAGATCAAAGTGAACTCACGCCTCCTCGTTGTTCCAATACCCAAGAGCTAACGAAGGCATCTTCACCCAGAGCTCCCCAGGCTCATTGAATCCCGCAAGTGTCCCATCCACTTTCACGACGCGGGCTACGACGCCCGGGAGGAGCCTTCCAGCACTTCCCAGGACTCCAATCTTCGACTCTGTAGAAAACATGGTGATCGAGGTCGACGACTCGGTCAAACCTACAACAGATCTCGTCAGGACGTGAACGTCACAAGCAATACGAATCATGCTGACCATAGCCTTGGCCAATCTGAGCGTTGGGGAGGACCTCTGAGAGCTTGTTCATGAGCTCCGCGGATAAAGGTGCTGCACCACATATCATGTATCTGACGCCCGAAAGATCGTACTCTTTGGCTGCCGGATGCTGGTGTCGTTGGATTATTATTCACAACGGCAACCACTGGAACTCACCTTGCAAAGCAACACGATTTGAGGTGGGACGAGCCTACAAGAGTGTCAGTGAATTGGGCCGGGGACGAACGAACAGCATTACATCAAGAGCGTTATTTTGTGGCGAGAAATACTCGTCAAAAAGTCTATAAAGCTAAACTTTGGCATCACCACCAACGTGACCTGAGGAATGCGGTCACCACGACGTTGCCAGTGGGAAAAGGAATGACCTCACGCGACAGAACATTAAAAAGTGCAACTTGGGTCGCACGTGAGCCATGCGAGACATCGTACAAGAAACGCGCGAGGCTTACAGAAACCACGAGACCATAAATGTCTTGAATCGCAGGACGTCAGGATCGTCCACGAATGGAATACGAGACCACCTACGGTAAAAAGGCAATACTGGACCGTACTCAGTGTCGAGTAAAGCACACTGACTCGTTGGACTTACTTCCAGCAGCTACGTCACCAACGCGGTATCTCCGATCCTCCCATGCACACTCGTCCTGACTAATCTTGTTGTGAACGGCCATCTGAATGACGTTCGTGATAGGACCATAGTGCGAGATCGCCACCGCCTAGTACAACGTCGGGTTCAATAACCATGCAGGGGGAGGACCCAAACGCGCACAAAACCCCTTCACCTTGGGCTTACCCGTCGTACCGCTGGAAAAGTTGAGAAAGGCGATCTTGGACTTGGCTTCGCCAGGCTTGAGCTTGGGCTCGACGAAACATTGGTCCATCCTCAGTCCCTCTTGTATGAGCGCCTCCACGGTGGTGTGGGCGCTTCCGGGGACCTCGTCGAACAACACGACGCGTGTCTCTGGTACGCCGGCTTGACGCGCGGCGGACATGGCAGGGCTCAAGGACAGTGGGTGGGTGATGACGAGGGCCGCGTTCGTGATTTTTATTTGGTATAGTAGCTCGTCGGCAGTGTATGCTGGGTTCGCGCCCCTGTGTCGTGTTCATAGTCACACATGTGAAGCTTGGGGTACTAGAAGAGAGAGTAAAACGCGACTGACGAGACGATACCACCCAGTCTATGCGTCGCCCATATCGCTGGCGGGTAATCTAAAAGGCAGCAAAAAAAAATACAACCAGTTTAATTTCTTCTTTATGTCTTCTTCGTCGACCGACGTACCGACATGGTTTGGGCTGAATATCACCACTAACACAACACGGTGAACACACGAAACGAAAAGAAAAGTTTAAAAGAAAAACATACCGACGTCATTTTCCTCTGCATAGAACATGCAGCGTAAGAAAGTCGCAGCGCAGAGTTATGTAGAGCCGGCGCATTTGCTACTCACTGATTCCATACCGCGCCTTGAGCGCGTTCGCGAGTCCAAACGTTCGTATACGTAACTGGTGCAGCTGTCAGGATCGACGTACTAGTAGACCGGATCGCGATCTATAATTTACCTCTTCAAGGTCGATGCGTCTCCCAGTCGCATCTTCAATCAGCCACGGGATACCAGCCCTGCGGGTAGGCTGCAAGGGGTGGTGGGAATCCAGGAAAAACTGTGGAATAGTCAAGTCGTCCGGAACGGGACAGTCGACGGCGCCACCAGAAATATCGAACATCCTGGAGCTTGAAGTTCAGAACGTTCAAGGAGAGGATGAGCTTGGAAGAGGATACAGACGAACAGAGGTCTCAGGGTTGCCAGGGAGGTTAAGATGGGTTGAAAGGTCACGTACACAGTCATGGGAGCCGGACGGTTCTTCTGACAATCCAACAGCTTGGCGAGGACTTACACATCTCAACCTACAGCCAATCCGAACTATCGCCTGAACAAGGGCATTGAAAGGAGTAACGGCTCATATGGCGTTGGAAAGCCGGATCTTGAACGAAGATGCAGCATATCATCCCGGAAGTATCCCAGGTGTCTGGTGTCAAATACAAATCATTAATACCTGAAACACTACAACGGGATCAAAGTTTCGCAGCCGGCCGCAATATCATCCTCCGCGCCGTGTCCCTGAGTACGCGCCTAAGCAATTTCCCGCTCGGATTCTTCGGGATGTCGTCCACAAACTCGACCCCTCCCGCCAACCTCTTGTATCCCACCTTGTGGTCCGCAACGTGCTGTCCACGGCGTCAGCTCCAGCCAACTTCGGAAATGAATTGATTTATCAACCTTCATAATCGACTGCTTGATTCTTTCCGCCACACTCGGGTCATTTTGCATCCTGCTTACAGCATCGGATCGCAAGACAATAAAGGCAAGTGGGAGTTCGCCACTGTATTCGTCGGGGACTCCTACGACGCATGTGTCCGAGACATCCGGGTGATCAAGAATACAGCCTTCTAGTTCTGCCGGCGCAACTTGGAATCCTCTTACTTTCAGCATTTCCTGACGAACACGGTCAGATATAACCCAGCGAACCTAACGTCCAATCTGACCTTGAGGCGATCCAAAACAAAGACTTCGCCTTTGCGATTCATCTTGACTTCGTCGCCCGTACGAAGCCATCTAACAGGTCGTCAGCGGTTTGGATACCCCAAGACACGATTTGCTTACCCGTTCACAAAGGCCTCCTTCGTGCTGCACGGATGCGTCATCAGGTTTATAACAACCGGAAGAGATCCGTCCACGTACGCTTTTGGATTTCTGGCATACTCCAATGCGAGCGATGGCGTACGCACCACCAGCTCTCCGGGCTCGTCGAATTGAGCAAGCGTTCCATCAGGCTTCTCTACTCTAGCAGTAATCCCGGGGATAAGCTGGCCGGCGCTGCCGCTTAGATCGCACTTGTTCTCGAGCGACCAAGTGGTGATGACAGTACAAGATTCCGTGGTTCCTGGAATGTAAGGATGAGTACGGTAAACTGATATCCTCGAGGGACGAACGAACCATAACTTTGACCAATGGCCGCGTTCGGAAATATCTCGATTAGTCGCTCTATCAACTCTCTCGAGAGTGGAGCTGCACCGGAGGTCAAGTACCGGACGTGACTAAAATCGTAGTCTTTGACAGCTGGATGCTATTCCTCGCGTCAATCCGAGTACGTTTACGCATGAAACTGAGCGCCTACTTTACAGAAGAGTACAACTTGAGGAGGAACAACCCTAGAATCGTAGGTCAGAGATGTGACTTAGTATGAACCCGAAACTCACATGAGATGTGTAATCCGGTGTCTAACGATGCTTCTCATGAAGTCCAGAAAGTTGAACTTGGTAATGAGGACGATAGGCATCTATTTCTGTCGTCAGTCTAGGCGGAACCTCAAAGGGACCATGATTTACGAACGCCGCAAAAGAAACTAAGGTGGGTCTAGCAAAGACATAAGTCAGCAACTTCTGTAGCAGCAGTAGATTGAATATCTCGCATTGAAGACCAGGCCGTATATGTCTAGTCAAGTACATCGTAGTCAACTAGGCTTGCAGTCGAAAGCATGACGTACGATACAGTGGAAGAACTGTGCAAGAGCTTGTCAGTACGTTGCAGGATTCATCGAACGAGGTTCCTACCAGCACAACAGATGTCACCCGGTCTGAATCGTTGGTCCTCCCAACTAGGGTCGTTTACTCTGTGATGAGCAGCGAGCTGGATGACGTTGGCTATCGGTGCATAGTGGGGTATCGCAACAGCCTAAAGCGTAGGTCAGCTGGGAGAAAACTTCACGACGATATTCCAGAATCCAGACCTTTGGTCTCCCCGTTGTCCCGCTGGAGAAATTAAGGAACGCCACCTTCGTCTTTCCTTCACCAGGCCGTAGCATACGTTCATGGAAAGTCGATGTGCTGGCTAGTCCCTCGTCGATGACGTTCTGAACGGTGGTCTGTGTGCCATACGAAGCGCCATCCACGTTGAACAGTATGATACGTTCCGCTGACAGCTTGACAGCTCGAGTGGCCGAGAAGGCTACAGGCAGTGACTCGGGGTGAGTGATGACAACAGAGGCGTTGGTCGCCTGTATTTGATACGCAAGTTCGTCGGGAGTAAAGAGAGGGTTCGCGCCACTGTCGCCCTTAGCTTTCGCGAGTGGAAAGAGAGAGCGACACGTACGACATGATGGCGCCCAGTCTGTGAGCAGCCCATACGGCGACAAGGTAGTCTGTCCGCAGGCCGGAGACAGCGCTCGAGATGAGATGGCATGAAACGTTTCAAACGACGCACCGACATGGTTCGGACTGAATATCAGAACTTGTGTGGACGTTCAGTTTACTCGTCGATCAGGGATAATTCATATTGCATACTGACCAACATCGTCTTCCTCTAGGCAGGAGGGTCAACGTTAACGGTGATGGGCTAACCGGGGACAATGCACATACTAATGCCAAATCTATGCTTTAATCCGTTGGCTAAGCCAAAAGCTCGTGCACGAATCTGAGTGAATGGCAGATCCAGCCGCGATGCAACCTTAGTACATATGTGAGTGATGAAAAGCAGTTGAGGTCCCACCTCTTCGTAGCCCAATGTCCGTCCCGTGTGATCTTCAATGAACCAGGGTATACCATGTTGGCGGATAGGCCTGGAGGGATGCTGGGAATCTAGAATGAACTGTGCGAGCGTCAAGTTGTCTGGAATATAAGGCAATCCCCCTGCAGGAGAATCGAGCTCGGCCATTGATAAACCACCAAAGCACTCCGTCCTCCGACTTTGGGAGAAAGAGAAGAAAAGGACTGTCCGAGTCGCCCGACCGCATGGTGTGCGACTGAATCGTTTACGTGCTCACCGTGTCCACATGACGTGTCAGCCATCACGATAAACATCGTGCCGAGTACATACCACTGGCATACAGCGTTCAGAGTGCGGAGCAAAGTCCAAAGCTTCAAAGCTTCACCTCCGATGAAACCCAGTTTATTGATTATTTAGAGCAAGTCAATCATGTAGCGATCAAACCGATCCTGAAGCACTACAACCGTGGCGCGACCTCCGAACCTTTTGTTCCCAAATGCTCGCCCTCGTGGACAGCAGGATCCAGCCCTGCAGCGGACCACTCGACACGTCGCTCGTTCCACCAATGAACAGCATACTCCTTCTCCGCATCTCCGACATTTTCCATGATCTCTTGGAACAAGGCTTCCACGAGTTCTTTGCGGCTCGCATCATTGAATGCACCATCAATGACGTCCTTCACCGCCGACAATGCTTGTGGAAGCAGCGCGAGGGGGAGGGAGGGCACACTCGATATCAGAGCTAAATGCAACCGGTGTTGTCGGTCGATGTCTTGCCGCAACTCTTTGCACGTTGCAAGGATCGAGCTGACACACAGCCATGCAAGCGCACGATCCCGAGTCAGAGACGCACTCCTGACAAGAACGGCGAATGCGAGACGTAATTGTGTCACATTTAACCTCCCTTCTGAAGAGTTCTGTCCAACCATCAGATTCAGCCTAAGATACGAATGAAAAGCGTAAGTCACCTCGAGCAGGCACTCAAGATAGAATGGGACCATTCTCTCAGTGACCGCAGAGTCCAACATGAGCGGATCATCCAGACGCGCCGAGGCATTCTCGACAACCCGCTTTGAGCGCGATGAAAAGATGGCCAGCACAACACTGTGAGCAGACTCAAATTCCCCACGGTGTGTATAGTCCGATAGATGCCTGAAGAACGGTTATTAACGATCACCTGCGGACTTCGGCTGTTCAGCTCACGGGGAACAAAACGGCAAAACGATTGTCTGAATCGCTGTCGGGCTTAGAACGGGAACGAGCTGCTCGATCGCACTCAAGGCAAAGGCTTTCTTTGCCTGTTGCACTGGGTACGTCGACACCAACCCGCTGGACCATATTTCGTCGCACAATCCCCTGACAAATTGTTCGCTTTCATCTGCATTGTTTGCGAGGACATCGAGAGCTAGATAGAAGCCCCGCTTAAGTTCTGTAAAGGCTCCGTGACCAGCACCACCAAATTTCTCGATCACGAAAGCCAAATGAGAGAAGGCGCGTAGCGTGATAAGTGCAAGCGCTGAGGACGAGTGGCTGAATGCTGGTGGGATGTAGACTGAGGTTGCGAGGCCCGCTTCTGTAATCATAATTGTACAAAACAGCAGGGTCTTGAGGATTGTCCAGATGGACGTGGTAAGTGGTCGGGTCTCTGGGGCTACCTAGACGTGAGTCGACAGGCGCTCGATCAGAATAAATGCATACATATCGACTCCTCTTTGGCCTCAGCTAAACCACTGTTTAACCATCCAGCCTCGACTTTCATTGCTATGGTCTCTAGTGCACGAAATGTCTCGTGGACCGGGGGAAGGGCAAGTTTGGGACGATAGTCTACATACAATGAGATGCTTCTGGAGCACAGTTTCGAGAGAGAGCCCATGTGAATCATTGCATGAGAGGATGCTATTGAATGAATTTCCTCGTGAATAGGTGCGTCCGACTAGCAAATAGGGATCAAAAACACGCTCGGGCCCCGTTTCTCACATCGGACTCGCCTTAATGGATACTTTGAACTCGGGGTTGAATTCTAGATGCGAGGAAAACGTGGATATGAAAGCTCCGTGCACAAAGGCTTGTGTTATTGCCCGGACAACTAGACTCAGCATTTGCTAATGTAGATTAGCAAGACAGCAGGCATTGGCACCGCAAAACGCACTTGCAACGGCAGCGCAACGACCTTTTCCGGGGGGATGACCAGCAGAGCCTGAGACGAGATAATCAGAGGGAGCGTGAGGGCATCCTCTGCGTGCATCCTTAGCATGAATACCCACTCAAGGGGCGACTATCGCACCTCCCTCCTCAGTGATGGGCTGGAATTGCTTGCCCCACGAATCGGACGAGATAAAGAGGTCAATAACGTCTGCAAATGCGAGGATCAATTCGTCTTCTACGTTGGAATTTACATCTGGTTTTTTTGCAGGTAATTTGGGCAGTATGTCCTCGAGCCCCAATAGGAGCCCACTGCAGCAAGCGAGCCGCGTGATCGCATGACCCCCTTCGAACCCCTTGAGCAGGCAAGTCGACCAGTCCGCTAATCGTACGTTCACGCTCGGTGAAAACAAGCCGCCTGGCTCGTCCTTCAAGAGACTAAGTTTGGCGTGGACGGCATGCCGGAAGGAGGTGCTGAGTGCGTCGAGCTTGGCGAACGAGAATGGACGGAAGAGCGGGCTGCTGACGATGGCTGCAGCGAGTGGTGTCGGTGAGGGTGTGAGCTGAGAGAGATGGTGTACGACGAGGCCCTGAAGCGTTCGCAGCGGGGGCGGCGACGTGGAGGCTGGTCTGTGCAGATGACTCAATAACGCGGTGTAGGACATGGTCAGAAGACAACAAACAAAGGCGTCTGTAGTACAAATAACGCGACGCGTCCGCGTCTCCTCTCTTTCCACTCATCCACCATGTCCCAGCAGCAGCTCTCGGCAGGCGTCTGTGCACGTCTCAGCGAAGCCTCTCCGACCGAGATTGATGAGTTGGGCACGGGCTACACCGTCCAATTGCTCTCCATCAAAAAGGTGGCCCAGGCAACCACCAGCACGGCCATCGACAGGTACCGCATTATCATCTCAGATGGCGTCCACTTCGTCCAGGCCATGCTTGCTACACAGCTCAACGAGCTCGTCTTTCGCGGAGACATCGTCAAGAACACCATCGTGGTCATTGACAAACTCACGTGCAATTTCGTACAAGATAAGAGGTCTGGACTTCCTTATCCGACTCTTATGATTACGCTCATGTTTGTCTAGACTCATCATCGTTCTTAATCTTCACGTCGTCTCCAGAGACGAGGAAAAAATTGGTGATCCAGTCCCAGTTCCAACCTCAGATAGCGCTCCTACCAACGCAGTCGACGAAACCCCTGAGCCGTCGACGAGCATGACCACCCAGTCCTTCGTTTCGTCCAGCCGGCCGAACACGGCTCGCTCTGGTGCCGGTGGTAGGCAGGGTAGATCTATATATCCGATCGAAGGCCTTAGCCCTTATCAAAACAATTGGACCATTAAGGCTCGTGTTACTCAGAAATCTGAGATCAAAACCTGGTCCAATCAACGTGGAGAGGGAAAGCTCTTCAACGTGACTTTAATGGATGAGACAGGCGAGATCCGTGCAACTGCTTTCAACACGGTTGTGGACGAGCTTTACGACAAGATGGAGGAGGGCAAAGTCTACTTCATTTCGAAGGGCCGAGTGAACCTTGCCAAGAAAAAGTTTTCCAATGTTCAAAACGATTATGAGATCAGCTTCGAAAAGAACACAGAGATTGAAGAGGTTGGGCATCCGATCAACAGCGGGCATTCAATTGACGAATTGACGTTACAGTGTGTCGACACAAGCAATCTACCGATGATCAAGTACAACTTTATCCCACTATCGTCTCTGGAAGACCTCCAGAAAGATTCGACCTGTGGTACGTAAACCTACTGGGGAACTCAGTTCAAGTGACTGAATGAAAGCAGATGTCATCGCTATCGTCAAAGAAGTTGGACCTCTTGGGGAAGTCACCTCCAAAGCAACCAACAAATCAGTAAGTGTCACTTCGTTGATCATCCCATCGTCTAAGCATCATTTCTAGGTGGCGAAACGTGACCTTACCATCGTTGACAAGTCGCTCTACTCCGTTAGGATGACGATCTGGGGGAGACAGGCGGAGACATTCGCAGCTGATGATCTCCCTGTTGTTGCATTCAAAGGTGTTAAAGTTGGAGATTTTGGAGGTACGTTTGGAGCTTTATCCACCATGCTCGCTATATCCCAAGCCCAGGACGGAACCTTTCAACGCTATCTTCGAGCTATATGACGATTTCTCCTGACATTGAGGAAGCTCATTTGCTCCGTGGCTGGTACGACGGGATTGGAGCCGAGAAGTCCTTCCAATCCCACTCAAACGCGATGTCATCAGGTGGATCATCATTTAGCGGCTTTAACCGCAACGAAATGCGACACTTGAGCGACGTCAAAGAATCGCAGCTCGGCATGTCTGACAAAGCAGAGTTCTTCTCTACCCGTGCTACAGTAATGCACATAAAGAGTGAAAACATCGCATATCCCGCGTGTCCTACGCAAGACTGCAGCAAGAAAGTCACTGACTTGGGTGATGGTTGGCGGTGTGAAAAATGTGAAAAGACGTTTGACCGCCCAGAACACCGGTATGTGCTGTACACTTATACGTGTACGACTAGGATCTTGACTGGGTCGGCCAGATACATCATATCCGTGGCGGTGTCGGATTGGTCCGGCCAAGTGTGGTTGCAAGGATTCAACGATGCCGGCCTCGCAGTGTTTGGGAAAACCGCAGATGAGGTCATGGGACTCAAGGTAGGTATCATGCATTCTTGTATGTGGTCGCCCACTTAATTTGTGTCAAGGACCATGACGAACCCAAGTATAACGCTCTCATGGCGCAGTCGGCCGGAAAGACTTTCAATTTCAGCTGCCGTGCCAAACAAGATACTTACAACGTGAGCAGATGAGTCTCTTTTGAGTTTAAGGTGGCATTCATCTTTCGCATAGGATCAAACGCGCGTGAGATACGGCATCTCGAAGATAAGCCAGCTAGACTACTATGAAGAGGCTAAATACCTTCGTGACCTCCTCAAGGAATCGAACTGGGCACAGTAAGTGGCGAAAGTGTGTTCGTATGTGTGCAACCATGGTTCGTCTGTATCTTGTACATGCCTGTATGATACTTGGGAGCCTGAACTGGTTGCGTTGTACTATCTTGATGCAGTACAACGAGATGGCAACATAGTTAGTTGGACATCTTACAATTACAAACTACTTGGGCGACTATCAACTGTTAGAGCAGTTCGTCCTACACAAGGAAGCACCAATCGCAGCGAATGACTATGACGTGGTGCTCGCAGTAGCACCGGAATAGCCAGCAGCCTTTGGCATCTTCTTCTCCCCGGTCGTCAGCTGTTCCAGATCCGCCGTTTTGAAGTAATGTGGTGCGACTAGAAGACGAAAAGACGAGCACACGTCGAATTTAGCAAAGAAGGCCTGGACGAGCGGATGAGATAACACAACGACTCGCCTTCCATCAGCCACGAGGGTTTGATCTCCATCACTTGCCTGTAAAACGCGCGTGTTCGGCATCGAGAAAAAACGTTCAGGAGCGAATCCATCAGGCTCACCTCATGTACGACTTGGACGTCATCACGAGCTCGTAATACAGTACCGTCTTCACGGGAGGTTGATGCTGGAAAAGACTCGACGACGGATGAATGTACACCGTTTGGTTGGTCTTGAGCGTCCGATACGAATCGCCGCTTCTCTGCAAATGCGCCTAGAACAGTACCCGAAAGACCCGCGGGATGAGCATCATAGCGGACACGACCCACTCACGCGAAAAAAAACGCACCGTGTTATAAAAGTATCCAGAAGTGATGGCCTTTTGGATGGGCGTGATATCGTTCGAGTTGGGGTTACTCCTCACGATCACTTCGACGCGCTCGCACAGGCCTGCTAGTTGGTCCCTGATATCCCTCGCCCGACTGAGACTCTTGAATTGCAAGAACTGTTCATAGCAGAACTGTTGCGAGTAGTTCGTGTCGGCCCATTGTTCCCAGACGTTCAGCAGCGTAAAGTGGTCACCCCCAGCACGGACAAAGTTCTGCCGGGCTTGGTCGGCATGGAGTTTCTTGTCTTTGGGACGGTAAAAGAGAGAAGATGATTCTGACAACATCGATATGATTGTCAGGACCTGTTGAAACTCAGTATCTAGCTTTCTACTGAAAGACGACAACAATGCGCTCACCTCGTCTGTGCAGACATACTTTTCACTCTCGATGATTACCTTGCTAAGCATAGGATCAACCGGGAACTCTGCCATGCGCCTCCCAAGTTTCGTCAACTCCCCTCTGTCATTCAACGCCCCAAGCGCATACAGCAATTCGAGTGCACGGATGAGCGTCTCGCCAGGCGGTGGATCCATGAACTCAAACTCCATGAAGTTATTGATCCCCAGAGACTTGAGCAGAAGGACCGTCATACCGAGATTCGAACGTTGGATTTCTGGTATCGTATTTTCTTCTAGTTCATTCGAGAAGGCCCACTTCGTGTACAGCCGGAAGGCTTTGCCTGGCCCTACACGTCCTGCACGACCAGCACGCTGATTCGCAGAAGCCCTCGAACACTAGATGACGAAGTCAATATAGTGGATCATATCTTGAGCATCACGATGCTAGACGCACGGGTACGACGACCAGCGAACTCATCCCCGTTCTCGGGTTGTATACGTTCTGTTTCACGAATCCCGGATCAATCACAAACACCACTCCATCGATCGTGATACTTGTTTCTGCAATGTTAGTGGCCAGGACGACCTTGCGAGCACCTGGGGGTGTAGGCTCGAAGATCTTGGCCTGCATGTCAGACGGGAGATTCGCGTAGATGGGACAGATGATAAGCTCTGCAATCTTGTTTCCGAGCGCGCGTGCTGTTTCCTGGAGGTTCTCTTGAGCAGCTTCGATTTCGTCTTGGCCCTGAATAACAAACATGTCTGGGAATTGATGACGCGTGAAAATAATGACTTAGACTTACGGTGAAGAAGACTAGGATGTCGCCTTTCGGCTGGGTCGTGTGGATCTGGAAGACGGTTGTGATAGCAGCATGGAGGTAATTGGCTTCCGGTTGAGGTGTATAATGAATATCGACCGGGTATCGACGTCCAGGTACTGGCAGGTGTAAATGTAGCCGTTACACAGAGTCGAGCAGAAACCCGCTTACCGTAGAATACAGGCGCATTGTCAAAATATTCGCTGAACTTTTCGGCGTCCATCGTAGCACTTGAAATCAACAGACGAAGTTCAGGTCGGAACCTTGCGATATCCTATTTGCACTCTGATTAGCATATGGAGTATAACAACTGACGTGGGTCATCGCACCTTGACGAGAGCAAACAAAATGTCCGTGCTAAGCGTTCTCTCATGCGCTTCATCGATTATTAGCGCCGAGTACCCTGCGAGATCCGGTTCTGTTAAGAACTCTCTCAGGAGCATACCATCCGTCATGTACTTGAGCACCGTTTTGTCGCTTGTGCAATCCTCGAACCGGATGGAATATCCGACCTCATACCCTATTTTGGTTCCCATTTCCTCTGCAACACGTGCAGCAACGGACATGGCGGCTACTCGTCGAGGTTGTGTGCATCCAATTTTGAGACCACCAGCTGTATAGCCAGCTTCGTGAAGATATTGTGGTAATTGTGTCGTCTTTCCGGAACCAGTCTCGGCCACGACAATGAGAACTTGGTGCTCTTTAATTGCGGCAAGAAGTTCCTCGCGATAAGTATAGATTGGGAGAGACTTGCGGGTCTCTTCAATTGTTTTGACTGGGTAATAAACAATGAGGATGAACCCCGGGAAAGAAGACGATGATGATGCTTACTCCGCTCTTCAGCCTCTTCAATCTGTCGTTGGAGAAGCTTGTCCTTCTCGCTCATCATGCCCTCGCCTTTCAAGGTCTGGTCCATGACGAATTTAATCGTCTGACTCTCGTCGAAGACGTACTCGTAAGTATCCACAACCTCCCGTTTATCCATCGCGCTAGTCTTGAATGTACTGTGCTTCGTCTGACTGGCCTCCCACTGGTCGACATCGGTCACGAATTGGTCATCCTTACGCTTGGCTTCTTCGTATCGTTGGTACAGAACATTCTCTTTCTTCTTTTTATCGATTTTGCCCTGTTCCGTGAAGTAGTCCTCGGGAAGCTGATATCCCTCCCACTTGTCATTTATATTGAGGCGTTCCTCGACGAGTTTTAAAAGCTCCTTCTTCCGTTCCAGATCCCGTTGTTCTCGTTTGGAAACCCTCATACCAGCGAAGAGGGCCCCGTCGTCTGCAATCTCTCTGCGCAAGAGTTCGATCTGTTGAATTTCGCGCTTTGTGAGATATTCTTGACGGGAGTGAACGCGGAGAGACGGAAGTGCTTGGACACGTGCTTCCACGTTGTCGGCGAGCTGTCGACGAGCTGCTGCATCAGCAGCGCCAGGACCGGACGCACGGGAGGAGCGGTCTTCGACGAGTTTCTTCGTTTTCTCGAGGTCACGCTGGCGTACACGCTCGGCGAATTCATCCCTAGATTTCAGGTCTTCGATACGCTCTCTCTCCCTGCGAACTTCCGAGTCCTCAATCTCCGGAATATCTAATTGCGCGTCATCTGGGGGAGTGCGAGAACGGGATCGCGATGCGAATGCGTCGGTTTTATGCCGTTTCCGTGCCAGTTCATCTTCATCACTCTCCCACTCTTTGCTATCGAACTCCCGCTTGCGAAGCCGTCGGTCTTGTTTCTCTTTCCCAGCGCGTCTACTTGGCTTGTCTGCTGGCTCGACGACGTCCATCTTCGAGTCGCCTTCATCAAGCAGAAAGCCATATTTCTTGGCGGTCAGCTCACGGGCCTCTCGTTCGGCTTGTTTGCGAGCGCTTTCATCTGCGGTTGCCTTTTGCTTGTGTTTCGATTTCCGAGGTGCGCGTTGAAAGAGCTCGGTTACGAATGCATGGGCGTCGGAGGTGTTTGGGAGACCGGATGCGGTGAGGGAGGCGAAGAGGGCCTCGGGCGACTTTGAAGACGAGGCTGGTAACAAATAAACGAGACGAGGCAAGTGGTGATAGAGAGAGACGGACCTGAGGCGCTAACAAAATCGATGATACTTCTCTCGGCGAGGCCAAAGAACTTGAACAACGATTAGTATAGAGAAGTACAGGTTGTTTTCATAAACACGTACTTTGAGACAGTTGTCGCTCACGAATCTGTTGATGTCGCTCGACATGAATGTCGTCGGTGAGTACTCGGCGCCAAAGTGAATAGGATGAGTAAGGAGTCCGCATATGGCACGCCTCAACATGATAATCGCGATTCGTGCCCATCGTCCACCATGTTCGATGAGGACGACGACCTTTTCAGCGACAACAAGGAGCCAAACTTCTACATATCGCCCCGGGAGACAACAGATTATATCCAGCTCCGTTTCCAGCTCGCCAGGTTCAGAGTCTATCGCATCGTCCGTCTACCGCTCACGTTCACCTTTGCCAACCTCCACACGTTGATCCAGTACATGTTCGGATGGAGTGATTCTCATCTCCATCACGCAGAGGTTTTCCCTAATGTCGTGCTCCACGACGATGAGGAGTTGGTAGGCACCATCAAGTCTTGCGGTCGCAAGCACCCCCTCGAAGATTACGAACTGGGTGATTACTGGGCGATCGACCACTGGAGGCGCTTTGTACCGGCAAACCAGCCCATTTATCGCGTACAACCAAAAGTCACGCGCAGAAAGGACGTTGATAACGTCATGACAATGGAGGAAAGGGGACTCACTTTCAAGAGTATATGGTCACACGAAGAGGCCAACAACGTCAGTGATGGCCAGTGTTCAAATCCACAGATTGCGATCGTCTACACGTATGATCTGGGTGGTACATAGACCACTTCTACCATTTATCTAAACCCTCACTGGGTCGCATTGTCAGATGAATGGACCGTCCACATCACCTGCGAACAGGGGAATATATTCCACCGTCTGGATACTCCCAGCAATCTCCCGATTTTCAAAGATGCTCAAGGAGCTGTAAGCCCATTATTCCCCTGTACATACGTAGAATTCTGCTGATGAATACATCCAGCCCCCCATTGAGCACGCGCAGTGGGACATTCCAGGAGTGATTAAGTTCCAGTCCATTCTGGCACCTTGACACCGACACGTTATTCACAGGAATATGACGCAGAGGAAAAAACGGTCCCCCCGCGTCTCTTCGACGTTTCATATTTTCAAGGGTAGTGTGAAGGCAAAATCACATCCGAATCTCGCAAGACCAAACCTGAAATCCTCACTCTGGAGGAGGCTGAAGACCAGCGTCGCGAGTACCTGGGGAGGCAGAAAGAGAAGCAAGACAGAATTGCCAGCGGTGAACAGGACTCGGACGAAGAAGACGAGGAAGACGAAGAGTACTACGAAGACTTTGACGAGTAGTTTCTAAACACAGATTATCGAGTTTCGAGAGGGCTATAAATTTTGTATAATAGTCAAGGAATACACGCGTGTTGGCGACTGAATCGTCTGATCTCAAAGTTTAGATCTGATCTTGGGAGACTAAGCAGGCAGTGTACCGCTTGTTCGGGTAGTCTGGGGAGAACAGGCTAGCACTCAGTCTCCTTTGTGGATTCATCGATATCATCCATGGAGCGTTCCCGCAAGATTTTCCGCAGAATCGCATCCGCCTCACATCAGGTAGTCACTGCCGCCAACGAGTATGCTGATCGCGAGGATTTCAATGGCGTCCCCCGCTGTCATTTTCAGCTGGAAGGGGACATGCGAAAAATTTCCGTTGCTTGCGAGTGCCTCGCGGGTATCCTTGGTGAACCACCTGAAGAAGGTCCTGTCGACGTCCGAATACAGGACTGGCTTGACACAGATGAACCACAAGAGTGTCTACGCACACTAAGTCAGATGAAGAGCTTGCTCCAACCTAAAGATACCTCCTCATGGACGTCATGGGCTTTTCGAAAAGGACGAGGTTCAACTGCCACGCAGGACAAAATCAAGGAAGCTGTCGATCTCTTTAATTTATGCAAAGGATGTTTCTATTTTTTGTTCTCAACAGAGATCTGGTGAGTCTCTTGACCACCTAGATGGCTTATTCATAGCAATACCACTCAGGCATAACGAGAAGGCTCTTCAAAGACAGCAGGATGTACCCCAATCTCGAGACCACATCGCTCACGGGGAATCTACTATTGAGCCAGGGTTTCCAGTTCCGGTCCAGACGGACATCGCGTAAGTTTGAAGGCACTATGAAGGGCCACCCTCTAATTGACGTTTAGCACTACCGCACCACTGGATTCAGGTATCCACCCAGGCAGCCAGACGGAGCACGTCACCCAGGAAGGATCTGACACCATCGACCAAGATTTGCCGGTTCCCCTTCAGGCGGACATCGAGTAAGTTAAGCCTTATCATGCGACGAATGAGCATCCTCTAATACTTTCTCGGAACTAGTGAGCTGGAGAGAATTATCCACCGGGACAGACATACGGTTACACAGAGGAGACAAGGGATGAAAACTGACAAGCAGAGGGAAGAGGAAGGTAGTAACTACACTGATCATTGACTTTCACTCATCCGCGACCATCCTAGAGAAGAAACTAGAGAAGAAACTAGAAGAGACATCGAAGTGGCTTGACGGATTGAACTGTGCCAATAAACAGGATGCTACATTCCTGCTTCGCCAAGAAGATACATGCAAATGGCTGTTTGACACAACCCAGTACAAGATATGGAGGGATGGTGAGAGTGGGTTCTTGTGGTTGCGAGGCAAACGTGAGACTTCTGAAATACTACTATCCATATTTTACTAACCCGATCGTGATCATAGCTGGGGCAGGTAAATCCGTATTGGCGTATGTTTACGTTCCATATGTTCCACCGGTGCTGACTCTCCTTGCAGGTCGTTCGTTATCGATTCTTCCAAAGAGTTCTTGCGCGACGAAGAACTCTTTACATTTTTCTATTGTGATTTTCGAAACGAACGGGCTACGAGCTCTGCGGAAGTAATGCGCTCAATTCTGTCCCAACTGCTGCGTCAACTTCATGATCGTGATATCGATCCTGGAAATGTACTTGATGACCTGATTATGGCCAACAAACGGGGTGGTGGAACACTCGGTAATGCGAAGGAACTCGCTGGATTTGTATCTCGTGTGGCTAGGCTATTTAGTCGGAAGCCTCTGGTCGTCGTGGATGCCCTTGACGAATGCAAGGATGTTCGGAAACTTATCCAGGCTCTCATGGTGATCAAAGGACATGTACGGCTCTTAGTGACCGGCCGGCCCTTGCATATTATCGTGGATGACCTCTCGGGTCTTCCATTCTTGTCAATGGATGACATGGCAGACAAAGTGTCGGCGGATATCGAACTCCATGTCACCAGAGAACTGGATGCTCGCCCAAGGTTAAGAGACCTCGATTCTGATTTCAAGATGGAGATCCGCTCAGTTTTGTGCGACAAGGCAGACGGCATGTAAGGACTCCTGCTCTATATTAAAACGTGGAGATTGAATGTTCACCTTTCCAAGGTTCCGGTGGATTCAATGTTCAATCGACACACTGGATCGATGCGTAACCCGAAAAGAAGTCCGCAGCGCGCTCGACAGCCTACCTAAGGGACTCGATGAAACTTATGAGAGAATTCTCCTCGCGATCGATACGGAGGCTCTGGAAGGACAGCTAGCCCAACGAGCATTGATTTGGCTCGTGGCAGCACTACGGCCGTTGCGTTTATCGGAAATCATGGAGGGGCTGTCAATCAATCTTGAGACGCGAACACTGGATTCCGACATCGGACCGATGCACAGTGGGGCCTTGTTGGATGCCTGTGGGAGTCTAGTGACTTACAGTGAAAAGACGGGAATCATGATCCTATCTCACCTCAGTGTCAAGGTGAATTGCTACAATTGGTCGGTGTGTTTGCGCACAGCTGATCTCCGTGCTGTGTAGGAGTACCTCATGAGCGGGCTCGCGCACGCCAAATTACCACAGTACCACATCAACTGGGAACGTGCACACTTACAGCTAGCCCGGTCATGCATGTGCTATATTTCTATATGCCTCAAGGGTGCAAGTGCCCAGGGACCTGGTGGTTCCAGTCGCAACGGTGTATCCTCTCAACGTAGGGAACAAGGCTATCCCGTATCGCTGCCACTTCGTGACTATGTGCTAGACGATGCTCTCGGTCATTTTGGATACCTTGGGCCATCATTCAAATTTGTTTTGCACGACATAACAGCACTTGCAGACGACATCCAACGACATCCCGGAATGTGGGATTACATGTGCATCTCTGCTAGGCGGGCAATCGGTTCCACCAATCCATGTTGGCCTATGGCGAGACATGATCTCGTACTTTATATTCTTGTAGCTTTTGCTCCGGATTCGTTCGTGAGCGCATTCTTTCGTCGCGCTGCACTCAAGCCTAAGGAGGGCACAAATCCATTGGTCTATGCTGCATATTTCAACAAGGATGAACATGCTCGCACACTACTGTCGCGAGGTGCCAGATTAAACCACAGAGGCTGGGACACCGACGGATTTTGCCAGTATCTGCCCATCGAGGTTGCTTTCCAGAATCGGCTCTATGCCATGGTCACCCTCTTTGTAGAAGAAGGGAGCACCGTGCCCCCATGTATATTCACGGCTTTACTCTCCGGCGACTCCGATATACCATCTTCTATTGCAAGAATATTGTTACAAACTGACGAATTTGTGGAGGTCATGAACCATCATCGCCTTAAAACTCTGTCCTTGGACGCTTTATTGAGCTGGGATGCTACTGAACAAGACCTCTTTGCAATCATACGGAGATATATTCAGGTTGTCGATGAACATTTTGTATTCAACTCGGACGGAGAGAGATTTTTTCGTTTTGCCGTCCAACACGGCTACTTCTCCTTGGCACAATATGTTCTTACCCTTGACACCCTTCGGATCCCTTCTGACTTGCTTGTCACATTCAGTGGGTTTGGGGATAGTTCGCAGACAGTACACATACTCCGCTTACTGTTGGAGAGTGGAGCTAACGTTCATGCACACACTCACGACAGATCCTCTCCGCTTCACCATATCCTCATGCAGTTTTTCAATGACGAAGACGATGCTCTGGAAGCTGTAAAACTCCTGGTTAGTCATGGCTGTGATCCCCTCACAACCAACTCTCGTGGAATCACTCCTCTTTACATCGCTGTCGAACAAGGCCACATTTCTGTTGCACGATATCTTCTCACTCTCGGTACTCTTCCTTTCGACCTGCTCGTCACATTGGATCCTTCGGGCAGATGGACGACACCACAGATGCTCGGCTTACTGTTGGAGAATGGAGCGAATGTTTTCGCGCACAATAGCAACGGAGACTCTGTGCTCCAGATTATGTTGCAGTCCTCCAGTAGTGATGATGAGGCTCTGGAGACTATGAAACTCCTGGTCGGTTACGGCTATGATCTCCTCGAAGCTGATGCCCATGGAATCACTCCTCTTCATATTGCTGTCAAACAAGGTCACGTTTCCGTTGCACAACACCTTCTTGCTCTTGGCGCTCCTCTCCCTCCCGATCTGCTCGTCGCATTGCAACCTTCGGGCAGCTGGACGGCACCACAAATGCTCCGATTACTACTGGAGAATGGAGCTAATGCTCGCGTGCACGATAGCAACGGAGTCTCTGTCCTCCAGATTGCGTTACAGTTCTCCAGCAACGACGACAATGCCCTGGAGGCTATGAAACTCCTGGTTTGTTATGGTTGTGATCCTCTCGAAGCAGATTCTCGTGGAATCACTCCTCTTCACATCGCTATCGAACAGGGTCACATTTGCGTCGCACGCTACCTCCTCGCTCTTGGCGCTCCCCTCCCTTCCGACCTGTTCGTCACGTTGCAACCTTCGGGCAGATGGACGGCACCACAAATGCTCGGCTTACTGTTGGAGAATGGAGCGAATGTTTTCGCGCACAATAACAACGGAGACTCTGTGCTCCAGATCGTGTTGCAGGCCTCCAGCGGTGATGACGAGGCCTTGGAGGCTGTGAAACTCCTGGTCGGTTATAGTTGTGATCCCATCGACGCCGATTCTCGTGGAATCACTCCTCTTCACGTGGCTGTCAAAGCAGGCTGCATTTCTGTCGCACGACATCTTCTTACTCTTGGCGCTCCTCTCCTTCCTGACGTGTTCATCGCATTGAACGATGACAGCTTTCCTAGGTGGAAGAAAGCAGAAATGCTCCACTTATTGGTGGAGAATGGAGCCAATGTTCCCGTACATACTGGTGATGGACACTCCTTGGTTCATACCATGCAGTCTGTCGGTGACGACAGTGGTATTTTGGAGGTTGTGAAACTCCTAGTTAGTCACGGCTATGATCCCCTCACAGCCAACTCTTGTGGAATCACTCCTCTTCATTTCGCTGTCGAAAAAGGCCACATTTTTGTTGCACGGTATCTTCTTACTGTCGGCGCTCCCCTCCCTCCAGACCTGCTCATTACATTGGACCCTTTTGGCGACTGGAAGACAGTACAAATGTTCCGCCTACTATTGGGGAATGGAGCTGACGTCCATGCACACACTCACGACGGTTCCACTCCGCTTCACATCATTATGCGGTCTTGTTATGATGAAGAAGATGCTCTGGCAGCTGTCAAACTCCTGGTTGGTCATGGCTGTGATCCCCTCACAATTAATTCTCGTGGAATCTCTCCTCTTCACATGGCTGTCGAAGAAGAGTATGTCTCTGTTGCACAATATCTTCTTAGTCTCGGTGCTCCTCTCCATCCCGACCTGCTCGTTACATTGCAACCTTCCCGCAGATGGACGACAGCACAAATGCTCCGTTTCCTCCTGGAGAATGGAGCTAATGTCCATGCACACACTCGTGATGGACACTATCTGCTTCACGACATCACGTGGTTCTTCTATGATGAAGATAGTACTCTGGAGGCTGTCAAACTCCTGGTCAGTCACGGATGTGATCCCTTCGAAGCCAACTCTCGTGGGATTACTCCCCTTCACATCGCTGTCCAACGAGACCACATTTCTGTTGCACGATATCTCCTTACTCTCGGCACTCCTCTCCCTCTCGACCTGCTCGTCACATTTCAACATGATGACAGATGGATGACAGCGCAAATGTTCTGCTTACTGGTGGAGAATGGAGCTAATGTTGTCGTGCACGATAGCAACGGAGACTCTCTGCTTCATGTCATCATACAGTTCTTCGATGACGAAGATGCTCTGGAAGCTGCGAGAGTCCTGGTCAGTCGTGGCTGTGATCCACTCGAAGCCAACCCTCTTGGAGATACTCCTCTTCGTCTCGCTGTCAAAAAAGGTTACATTTCAGTTGCACGATATCTTCTTACTCTCGGCGCTCCTCTCCCCTCTGACATGCTCGTCACATTGGACTATTGGGACGGAGAGAATACCGCACAAATGTTCCGCTTACTGGTGGAGAATGGAGCTAATGTTGTCGTGCACGATAGCAACGGAGACCCTCTGCTTCACGTCATCGTGCAGTATTTCTATCGTGAAGATGATGCTCTGGAAGCTGCGAAACTCCTGGTTAGTCATGGCTGCAATCCCCTCGAAGCAAACTCTAGTGGAAAAACACCTCTCCATCTTGCTATCGAACGAGGTCACGTTTCTGTTGCACGATATCTTTCTTCCCTCGGTGCACCCTTGCCTCGCGACGCCCTCTTGATTGCATTTGGGATGCACCGACAGCAATTACCCATGATCAAATTCCTTATGACAGAAGGAGCGAGTGTCCTGACGAAGACATCAAATGGAGACACAGTGTTACATGCTGCAGCAGGCGCTTTCTATGGGTTTTTTGACAGAGACGTCGAATACAATGCTCTCGATGTTGCCAAATTTCTGGTCAAGTGCGGTTGCGATCCCGTGGCACCCAACGATACTGGGAAAACACCTCTCCACATCGCTGTAGACGTAGGGCGCACCAACATCATGACGTATCTCCTCTCTCTGAACATCCCACTTCCCCCCGACATTCTACACGCTGCGTTACAGGCCAGTGGGCCCCTTTACAATCAACTCGATATCGTCAAGATCCTCGTTACGTCTGGTTGCGACACTCAGACACCTAATTCAGAAGGGCGCACGCCGTTGCAAGTTGCAATCGTCAAGAGACACGTCGATGTGGTGCAATACCTGCTCTCCGTGGTGCCAGTGTGTAACCTCCAGCTCGAGGACCTCCTCGCAGCGACAACACTGGCGTCGTCATATATCCAGCAGGAGACGCACTTTAGCCAGTCCTCTGACGCCTCCCCCAAGGTCGGAGATTCCTGTCCTCCCTGCCCGTAAATCCCGATTCCGTCCCTAGGTGAGCAATTTCACACTGTTTGCCAATACTCGGACTGACTCGAGGCAATGACATGAAACGTAGCATGACCAGTCGTCTCACGAGGTCGGAAAGGTTCCAACTTGTCCCTACAAGCCTAGTGACTCCCGACGTCTGTACTAGGTGAGTACTTGGACTGGCCTCTGAAAATGTTGTAATGGAAGTCGTACTTGGTATCATAGCATACATGCATGCATGCAGATGGGTAACACGAAGACCAAGTCCGTGATGCTAACACGCATATTCAAGGATTCAGTGATAGGCTATCACAACTTGAAGAGATACATAGATAAAGACGCCACTCGCCAACTGCATGGCGCGAACGCTGTCTAGCACCTTATGATCCAGTATTAGTACAAATCAGACTCCCAGTATATTTTCGTGGAACATGGATGGCGATTGTACCCGGGGAGACTCCATCATCCACAGGTCCATGGGCCATGACAGAACGGAACCGGTAACCTGACAGCACGCGTGCGAAAGTTCAACTTAGTGCAGCGCAGACGTTGAGGACGAACCAGGCGATGGATTCATCGAACGACGTGCATGTGCTTGCGAAGCGTTTGAGCTGGCAAGGTTCGCTTTTACGCACGGTGTGACGTGTCGGGTGGGAAGTAAAAATCAACCTCGAGAATGACGGGACGAGTACGGTGCTGTTTGAGGACTTTGACCACGGCGATGTGATCAATCGGCGAGAGTCGGAACAAGCAGCCACAATTAGGGCAGCTGGTCTATATGTAGTACACTCTAGTAAACTGGCCAAATTAGTTACCGACGAGACACCACTCGAAAGATACTTGACAACTCATTTTCTCGCTGCATTACAGTCCTGTATATTCATCCTACTATCCGAATACAACCGCGATCTGGATTTCTGAAAAGTTGAGCTATTGTTCTGTTGTTGATTTTGCAACACTCATCATACAAAGTCACGTTGATTGACACGTGAGGTTCGTACTTAGGAAATTTTCATATTAATAATGGCAGTATGTATGCATTATGAAATTTTTCTAGGCATTATAAGTATTTCGACTGCGACTCCCAAGCATTCCACCACGCAGCGAACCCCGCTCTGCGGGTCGAAAAGCGATGCCGCAAGACGAAAACAGATGGACCACAAACAGCATGATTGGTGCGCTCGTCTCTCCTCTTTTCCTCGTCCCTTGCATCACCGACGCTTGCATTCCCAGCTGGTGCTGGTAGTGGTTTCCTTGCCAGTATTGCCACCTGTCCGCTCGATGTCGTCAAAACCAAACTACAGGCACAGCAAATAGTTCATGGCCAACCAGGCTACCAGGGCGTCCTTGGTACGTATGCCCCCAGCATCGCTGCCGACTTTCTATGTCTTATCATGCACTCTTTTTTGGTCAGGTATAGTGAAGACTACCATGAGACACGACGGTATTCGAGGCATGTATCGAGGGCTGGGTTCAACCATCCTCGGATATCTCCCCTTTTGGGCGATCAATTTTGCGGTCTATGATGGTGTCAAGCAGCACTTCGGTGAGCCTCCCATGGGAGAACCTGTTCCACCCAGCACAATATACCCTGAAGCTCAGCCAAATGGTTACCAGCTTGTCATGCGAAACCATCCTTGGACACTACATATCCTATCTGCCATGCTTTCTGGATCAATTAGCACAATATGTACGAACCCACTGTGGGTCATCAGGACTCGCTTCATGGTATGCATCATCCCTTCGCCGTTGACCTGACTTCGCGTGCAGAAGCATTCACCTCGGTCCGCACATCAGACACAGTCCCGACGAGAAGTGAGGTATAGACATACGTTCGACGCTGCCCTCACGATCTATCGCACCGAGGGCATCCGCGCATTCTACCGTGGATTAATACCCAATTTATTTGGCATCACTCATGATACCATCCTATTCCCGCTGTATGAACAACTCAAAGTATGGGCACGTGCGTCATGTTTGGTCCAGTGAGACGAATCGATGACTAAACGTGTTTATAGAGGGTGACTCGCCAACTCCCCTGAGTAATGGTGACATTCTTTGCTGTTCCGCCATAGCAAAAATGACTGCCTCAGTTACCACATACCCCTACGAAGTTGTACATGCGCGGTTTCAGACACTCCGACTACCCATTGCAGAGGATCTATCATCAAATGAAATGATCAAGGCGCATACAAAAAGGAGTCTCGTATACATCACCCGCAAGATCGTACAGAAGGAGGGCTGGAGTGGCCTGTACAAAGGGTTTCATGTAAACCTGTTTAGAACAATGCCCAGCAGCATGGTGACTTTATTATCGTGCGTCATCTGATCCAAGGATTATGGCAGCGAGTTGACGCCGTCATTGGTCGATATAGATACGAACTGCTCATGCGTCGTTTGTCCTCGACGACATAATACTCACATGCGAATACCCGCTCAATACCACCACTCAATCACATAGACATAGCATCTACATCCAATTATTCACACGAAACCACCAGCTGGCTTCATTCCCTGCGCTGTCCAAAATCGCAATTATTTCACTAATTAGACAACCAAGTAGGAGGGCTCGACCGCCTGCTGGCCCATTATATATACCAAGCTCCAGCTCCTAGCGATGATCCATGGCATTCGTCGAGGAAAAATCATAACCGAACAACGGAAATATAAACAAGCCTTTGGGAGACGATTGAAGCAACACCCCATCGCAATCGGCTTTTTTTTCTCGCTCAGGCTCTATGATAAAAGTATGGGGTAGGGTGCACTTTGAGAACGAATCTGATCAGAGGAGGATACGTATGTGTCTTCCCAGATCTACCTCGAGCGGAGCTACCAGTCAGGTCCTCTCCAACTTCAGACTCCCAAGGGAGGGATCATTTGGTCCTGACGTCTATCGATGGCTTGCCTCATAGATTGGACTGGTCACCAGACCATGGTCCTGATATTGCAGTACTTATTGCTATCACAATCATGACTCTTTTCTGACAAGCTCGTAAAGGGTCACTTGCACAGTAGTCTCGATCTGTTATAGGAAATTCGGGTGAACACGGGAAGCAAACGTTTCCTATAACCGGAAAATCCCGAAACTAGAGAGCGCTTCCCAAAACGGCTCGAGACTACTTGCACAGCACACATGTTGCAGGCATACAGCTTGCTCAGTTGATCTTGGTTGAGTAAGACAACGAACGCAGCACGTACGGCTCACGCGCCACGTGTTCCAATGCAACACCATCCTATTGCCTCCTCTTCCCGCCCGAACAGGCCCACAGCGAGCGCGTGATCAGACGACGCCTTCCCATCGTTCCCAACACGCTTTCCTACTTGACCTACTGCTACTGGGTTCAGATCGACCGCGCGAAAGGATACGACACGTTCACACTTACTGACGCGTATCTGCTTAACATGTCCATGCCGCGTGCAACAATGAGGGACCTGCCCGCGCACTCAGCACCGCATTTGCATTGTTGAACACGATAAACCACTCAGTGAGGCCTTCTTGTATCATGTACCCGTCTCGTGAGAAGTAAGTAAATTTCATTTGACATACCTGAGATATAAGCAAGGTTCGCGTGAGGTCTCTGGGATGCTCCAGAGTGGCCCGACTCGGTGAGTTCCACATGCATTGTCCGATTCGGTGCCTCCCTGAGGTCAGGTCTCAGACACCTGCCTACATTGAAAATGGGTCTGTGAGAGGCACTAGGCACTATTGCTTCCGAAAGGTGGTGACTGAGGTCGGGGGTAGGAAAAATCGTGAGCGGTTCGCTGACTCTCGGATGTCAGTCATAACCCTTTGCAATTGAACTTTCAAGCGAAGCGCCAAGGACCAATAACCGACTTTCATGACCCCACCGAACTCATAAAAGGGCATTACACAGCTGTAATCGGGTGACAGGGAGCGTGTGCCGCGGACCTCGACACGAGGCATGCCCGTTAGTAACTCTGAAGGGGCCCATGGCATGGAAGTTCGGACCTGTCGAGGGTGAAACTCTCCGTTTTCGTTTCAAGTCCTTGGCTTGTTTGTCCATGTCAACGTCCCATGTGTTTCGCTGCTTATTTGGCAGATTCTCCTGTAAACGGAAAACGACAGGCATGATCAAGCAAGCTGTTTTACATAGAGATGCCGTCCACTCACGGTCCGCGGAGCTATACAGCAATTTAGGCCCACGATCGATTGTATCAACTACCTTGCGCATGATATTTTTCCGCCGAAATAGCTGCGTTTGCGAAGATCGAGTGACTGCATCTTCTTCCCATCGACCGAAAGCGTGGTCGCGTCACGTTCCGTAGATTCTGCCAAAAAAAATCGCACACGGAAGCAACGCCACGCTCGTGCGGTGATGTACTTCGTATGACCCAGGCGCGACATCGATCCGATCCGCGTATCGCTCACCGTTCTGCCATCGTAGACCCCCGGAGACACTCCAGACCTCGTGACGGAGTTCTGAATGGATGTTTCCGGAACTCAAGATATCGACAGGTTCGGTGTCCACTGACATGATTTCGAGAACGGCAAAGACTGGCAGCACAAATCAGCGACGCGCCACCGCCATCACTTTGAATGACTCGTGACAGTTCTTTCTGCCGAAGCGGAAGTACGAGATCAGTCTGGCACTTCAACGCGTGCCATTGGGCGGCGCGAACATAGGACCGTCCTTGCGAAACTGCTTTACGAGGGTGTTGGCACGGGAGGGCCAATGTAGATCTAGAACTGTCAAGTAGCCCAGGTGCTTGACCGTAACGTTACATGGCGCTGACTCCCGGCGCTTGAAATTGTCCCCGGCTCAGCCCATCGTATGCTTCAACGGTAGTAACGATACATGATCTATTCAAATCGGTATGACGAAGAGTTGGCGGCGGCTCCGCTGGCTAAGAGTGGACGCTGCGGTCTCTCGCCGCCAACCCCATCCCACGAGTGATCGTTGTTCCGTTGTTTGGACGCAGTAATGCCTCCCCGACGGTACCGGGAAGTCATGGCAAATATAACACGAGGCCACGGAAACGCGAGAACTCCGTTGGAATCCGAGTCCGTCATTTCCTTTTTTTCTTTTCCGGGAAATTTTGAACTGACATGTCCATCAAGTTCTTCTATATAGATGGGGCACCAAATCGATCACCGGGCCAAGTTGTCCTGGGACGGAGTAGGTCAAGATGCGTACTTAGCAAACGCGCGGACTCGAGAATCACGGGACAGGCGGTGGGGATACCTATTAGAGAGAAAAGTCCGAGTTTCGACTCTTAGCAAGGCAGAAGTATGTGTACAACATGTCACGGACTATTGGAATGTCTAGGTCTACTGTCCTGAAAGAATAACGAGTAGCAAACTGCAAGACAAACGGCAACACGGAATATGAATGGGTTTGCATTCAATCTTCGATGACAACCTTGTTCTTTTCAATGGGGTAATGTTCAGCCGATGCCGATCTGAGTGCCGAGTCTGTGCACACTTACTTTGTAGAAAGCGACGTGATTCTTGATGTGGGCTGCCTTGCTTTTTGGCTCGGCGTAATACCTGGATGGTAGGTGTAAGAGTCAGGCACGCTAGACTCGTCAGCCTGGCAACTCGCCATGCGATGTCCTTCACACTCGTTCCGTCGACATCGGCGGAATAATACGAGGCGGTGCTGTGATTACCCCGCCGCCATAAGCGAAATCTATCTCATGTTCGTTCATGTGTACAAAATTACCCTTTCCAAGGACAGAAGCTTCTAAGTTAGTCCAGCAGAGACGTTGAGGACGAGCTAAGCGATGGTTTCAAATCAATCGGCGTGCTTACGAGGTGTTTGAGCTGGCAAAATTCGCTTTGCGCACGGTGTCGGGTGGGAAGTAATAATTACCCTCGAGGATGACGGGGCTGTCACACTCTGCGAGTACGGTGCTGTTGAGGAGGACTTTGACCATGGCGAAGGAGAGAAGATGGGATTGATGGGGTCGGCGCTTGTCTGATCTGATTATCGATCGGGATGAATCGGCAAGAGCCGGAACAATCGGCTGTGACGGACTCGTGTGGGGACCGAGCGACGAGACGAACCCCCCCAAAGTTACTGACGAGACACCACTCGAAAGATAACTCCCCTGTAGCAAGCATTCCACGACACAGCGAACCCCGCTTTGCGGGGACGAGCGATGCCGCGAGACGAGAAAAAATGGACCGCAAACAGCATGATCGGTGCGTCCGTCTCTCCTCTTTTCCTGTTCCCTTGCCATCAACGACTTTTGCATTACCAGCTGGTGCTGGAGGGGGTCTCGTTGCCAGCATAGCCACCTGTCCACTCGATGTCGTCAAAACCAAGCTACAGGCACAGCGAGCAGTCCATGGCCAACCGGGCTACCAGGGCGTCCTTGGTACGTACGCACCCAATGTCATTTCCGTCATGTGTCTTATCACACGCTCTCTTCTGGTCAGATATCGTCAAGACCACCCTGAGACACGACGGTATTCGAGGCATGTATCGAGGTCTTGGTCCAACCATCCTCGGATATCTCCCCACTTGGGCGATATACTTCGCGGTCTATGATGGCATCAAGCGGCGCTTTGGTGAACCTCCCCTGGGAGAGCCCGTTCCGCCCGGCAGAATTTACCCTGCAGCTCAGCCAAAGGGGTACCAGCCTGTCATGCGAGACCATCCTTGGACGTTGCATATCCTATCCGCCATGATTGCTGGAGCAACCAGCACAACATGTACGAACCCACTGTGGGTCATCAAGACTCGCTTCATGGTATGCATCACCCCTTCGCCGTTGACCTGATCTCGCGTGCAGAAGCATTCACCTCGGTCCGCACATCAGACACAGTCCCGACGAGAAGTGAGGTATAGACATACGTTCGACGCTGCCCTCACGATCTATCGCACCGAGGGCATCCGCGCATTCTACCGTGGATTGCTACCCAGTTTATTTGGCATCACTCACGTTGCCGTCCAGTTCCCGCTGTACGAACAACTCAAGGTGTGGGCACGTGCGTCATGTTCGGTCCGACGAGACGAATCGATGACTAAACGTGTTCATAGAGGGTGACTCGACAGCTCCCCTGCGCATTGGTACTATTCTTCTTTGCTCCGCCATAGCCAAAATGACTGCTTCGGTCGCCACATACCCCCACGAAGTTGTACGTACGCGACTTCAGACGCTCCGACTACCCATTGCGGAGGATTTGTCATCAGATGGAATGATCAAGGCGCATACAAAAAGGAGTCTCATATACATCACCCGCAAGATCGTACAGAAGGAGGGCTGGAGTGGCCTGTACAAAGGGCTATCTGTAAACCTGTTTCGAACAGTGCCAAACAGCGCGGTGACTTTATTATCGTGCGTTATCTGATCACAAAGATCGTGGCGGCGAGTTTTGACGCCAACGTTGGTCGATATAGATACGAACTGCTCATGCGTCATTTGTCCGCGACGAGATGATAATCACGCGACCGGTATTCTGCTCGATACCAATCATCACGTGGCATCCACATCCCAATTAGACGAAACAGTTCCCTTTTGTTTGCCCCACACTTAAATTTATATTTTGTTTTCGCGATCGCTATATTTATGTACATGTTCGCTGGGACGTTTCACTGCCTCTGATGCGTTAATTGTTCTGACATGTGACCACGTTTGAATGGGGATTGGAAGTTATTAGGAGGCAGTACGAGAACACGGGACTCGGATGTTATCCCGCGGTCATTTTCCGGGGATTGAGAGGCACTGTTGGTTAGTCACATCAGAACGTCATCCATTCCCCCAGTTGGCCCTGCGCAAGTAGAGAGGTGAGACGTGCGCTCGGTCGAGAGCCATGATGCCATCACGCGGCATACAGGGGACAAGCCGTCGGGAAAACCGGACGTTCTCCGTGCAGGCGCTTCACGCGGCGGATTTCATCGGTGCGTCCCCCCAGACAGTCTTCTCGAATTGCATGTAACTTGGCATCATGGTCATTAGAAAACAAAATGTTACTCGTATTGTATATATCCCTGCGCCCACATGCGCGAAAACAAAAAGAACCAAAAAGAAAAAGAAAAAGTCAGTGGACAAAAAAAAAGTTCATTCGGGTCCGTCTCCCTGGGGATCAGCTGTCCGTCCAGTGTACGTTTCCACACGCAATACATAGTAAGCTTGGGCCGACTGATCATGACTAGTAGTTAAAAGCGAGTGTGGGTGGCCTCCCAACACGGCAGCGGGGTGTGTGCGAGTGAAGGTGCCGTGCACAATCTATGTTGGTGGCATGGGGGGTAAAGCGTCCAGCAAAGTGTAAAAACGGGTTGTTGTTTGGCTGATGTAATGAATGGATAAGCCATGAGGCTCGCGCGTAGACAGGCTACTTGAAAGTTGAAGGTGTTTGTTTGGATAAAACTCGGAAGGGCACGGTCCGCACAGGAAAGCACAAGGTAATTACCGAAGAGCGGGCGAATGGAAAAGGGACAGTCTGCGAAAAAGGATAGACTGACCAGCGAAAGCGTGAAAAGTGGCAGCTGTGTAATTATACTGGTCAGAAAGCGAGAAGCAGAGAGAACATGCAACACCACTACACGCCACGAGGAAAAGCGACAACAGGACGCGCTGCAACGCAGATAGAAGGTATCCGAATGATGTTTCAACCACAATGAGAACCGAGCTGCAAATAAAATAAAAAGTAAACGCGTACAAGAACTCCTGAGCTAGTGATGTTGCACCGTATCAGCAGCATCGCTCAGGGTTTCCACTCTAACTCCTCTTGACGAGCTAACACTCCGAATATCCCTGCCTTCTTCGGCCAGTTCGCGATTGATCAGTGCATCTTCCTTTCTTTCTTCGGGTTCTTCTACTGTTGCACCAGCAAAATCAGGCTTTCGTAATGCCTTCCTGAATGCATCCGCCATGATCGCTGCATCAGCACCCGAGAAGGGTCCTTGATCGCCGGCAGAATGTGCCCTCGAAATGTCCGAAACTCCGTCGGGAGATACAATCGAAGCGGGTCTGTGATGCTCCGAAGAAGCTCGCCCGCCGCCTCCGGCTACCGCGGCTGCAAGTAGTGGTAGTTGTGGCGAATTCGAGTTCTGCGCATTTGCCATCATAGGCGAAGACGAGCCCATAGACCCACGGTGGGCGAGTCGCTCGCGTCGTCGGAGGCGTCGCATGATCAGCCAAACAAGAGCCCCTCCCGCAACGATGGCAAGGAACCCGAGAACCACAATAACCGCAATAGCCCAGTGTGGGAAGGGCGGACTACCGCTGGATAGTTGGATGCTACCAGACTGGGAAGCTGACGAAGACAGGGACGAAGCGGATGATTTCGACGCCACAGATGCCACGGAGGCAGTTGAAATGGAGGAGACAGCTGAGAGGGTCGATTGTACTGAGAGGGTGGAAAGAGAGGATTGTGACATCGACGCGACTACCGAATCTGCATACGTTGTTTCTGGGTAGACAGAGAATCGTCAGGAGCCAAGGCATTCGATATATTGACCGCACATACGAACTGCGAAGAAAGTAGGGTTCGTGGTTTGCGAGCCATCGAGGCCATTCTGATTCGTTATGACCCAATAAAATGGAAACTGTACGTTTCCAGAACTAGGTTGCCATTGTGAACCCCCAGTACCAAACCAGCTGTCATTGACTGGCAAGGTAAATTCCCCGGCGGTACCAGTGGGGTTGGAATAATTCACGGTGCTGAACAATGGCTGCAAGGTATCCCCATTAAAAAGGTATATGTCCACCAAATTGGTCTGGTCGATTTGCGGACGCCGACTATTCCCTGGGAGACGGTGTGTATACCAACGCAACAACAAGCACGAAGACTTACAGACAACTGCTGCGTATTGATGCTGATAAACTTGGTCACCAGCTGTCGGGTAGCACGTAACATTATCGTTGTTGGCGTAAATCTGACAATTGTATTTGGCTTGGTCTGATAATGGGTCGTGATTGTCAGCGAAATGCGGAAGCGAACGACGTGTTTGACCAGAGGTTTGACCCACCCACTGCGGCGCTGTCTGAGATGGTGCCCTGCCTCTTCGCGAGCGATGGCACAGGGAGCGGTGATGGGTCTGGTGCCCTCACCCGGTTCGATCTCTGGTGTAATTTTGATGGTGGGACCGTTGGTGCAGGCCAGGGCGAGTTGTTAGATGGACTAGAGAACATTACAAGGGATCGAAAGAAGAGATAGGATAGAGGATTTGCGGAAACTGAGTCTAAGTTTGAACGAAGACTGTGTGACGACGAGAAGCGGGATTCAGGGAGGGAGATATTATGGTTATGAATTGGAGAGAAATCTTGGGGGGATTGACCAAGGCGGGGTTACAAACGAGAGAAGGCTCCTTGACAACGTCTTGCACGACGAGGGCGATGCGGTCGGGGATGGCAACGGCAACGACGGGGAGGGAGGGACGACGAACAGGAAGGGACGGAGAGCGACGAGTCGAAGGAACACGGACAGCGTTGCAAAACCGAAACCCAGAATTCTCCCAAAGACCCCGAACACTCCGCTTAATTATAGCTATTAATAATATCATGCTCGCTCGAAACGTCAAGCCCGATAGATACTGATTGTGACCCGCCTTCGCGACAAGCAACAAGCAAACCCAACAGAAAGCCAACTTCCCAACCCTGATGACGAGCATTCGGAAGGCCGCCTGGGTTCATCACGTATCACTGTTGGCACCACAGCCCAGCCCCGTCAATATTAAAGTCCTGCCTGCAGACAACGATACGCAGGATGCCGCCCAGCACCTGGCATCCCTGCCACTCGCGGCGTAAGACATCATCGCATCATCCTGAAGTCACCGAGGGGAGGACGAGCGACAAATTACTTAGTAACCATCTTGTGATTATCGTCGCATGGGAAATACCAGTGATCAGCTGAAGCACGGTGTCTGGGGACACTCCCAAATTCAAAGATAGCCAAGAAACTACTGCCCTTGATTGTCTGTTTGCCAGCTGGTTGAGGGTCGTTCCAGGCGTACGATACGGCGTGATCCGCCGTGTCAGCCTGACGCGTGCTCAAAGGAGGAGCCAAACGTCAATCCGATACACCAACTTCACGCCATGCGGTTGATTCATAAAATTATCACTGAGCTAGGCGCTTGCTTACCTGCGATTGTTGCTATTCTCCCTTGGGCTGCTGTCGTTCCCCGTCACAACGTAGCACATCTGGCACGGTCAAGGCTCATTGCATTTGTGAAAAGAAGATATCCGGCCTAGTGCGACGGCGCATCGACGCCTGCGTGTTGTATTTCTGGTAGGAGATCAGACCGCTTGGGAGAATCTGTACCAACGCTGCCATCGGAATCCGGCAGGGTATCTGAGACTCCGTGCGGCAGCAGAGGGCCAGAGGGACCTCGGAGATGTCACTGAGAATCCAAAATTCCAAGCGACTGCGCGAGGTTGGAAATGCATCTCGAGAGTCGTTCAGAACTTTGCGCATGACAAGCCACTCTTCCATATTTTTTTTGACGTAAAAATTGTCCAAGTTCCTCCACCGCAAGCTATTGTGCGTGCAGTCAGGATGGTGGTATTCATGAATCAATAAATCATGATCGGGCATGTGCTGTTCAATTGCCATTACAAGTTATCGACAGGCGCGCTTGACGCCATATTCTCCGAGCCCGCCGCCACGTAACCGGCCAGCGGCCTGCAATGCCCCATGCTCAACTTGTACCGCACGAGCACAAATTTCCAGACCTTGGTGACCATGGTGCCGACTATGACGAGGACGACGAGGACGAACAAGACGACCCAATCTATACCACGCGTCGCACTAGAAGCGCTTCCGAACTTCGAGGACAAGCTGCCATGGGCCCTTCCGCGCGTTTTGCTGCCCACCTCCCTCGTGCTACTGGCTTGTCCACTTTCCTCGGAGAAGGGTTCGGCTGGCGAAAGCCCAAGATCACTCAGATCACAACAGCACCAGGCCAGCTCGGTGCCGGCGAGACCGAAACCGAAGCGGACGAACCAGTGAGCAGTCGCGTTACTCTGTGCCTTCGGCTCCACACTTTGTCGCAGGCGGTTCTAAAGGCCATTTATCTGCTCTTACCCAGCCAAGTCATCTTCCGACCACCCGTATAATGCCCGTCTCAGAGCCTTTGGTCCCTCCCAGTGTCGTCACTCTGGTACTGTTCGAATCATCCCGCCTCTTGTCCGTTGTCCCCGCGGCGTTCGGTGTATTGGTTAACGCCTGGTGTTTGTGGTGTCCGCCCGGCTACTCGCCGACATATGGCTCACCGGATCATTATTACAATAGTTCCGAAGGAACCGGAGGGTGGGGTCGAAGATGTCCGCCAGATAGGGGTGATTATATCATCGCCGTCTTGTGGGTATGTGTTCTTCGTTTTTTTTTTCAATCCAGACCATATTATCATACATGGCTCGAACAGGCCCTTCTCACCGCACACCAGTGCCTTAAACTGACCACCGGACTTTTGCACCGCTGGTGTGCATACTACTATCCCCTCTCCACCCTTATCCGTCTTCTCGCCTTACAGGCAATCTGTTGGCCTGCCACTCATTTCACGCTGGATATCGTTGGCAGCCTAGGAACGAACTCCACATTTAGCGATGACACTCTCACTATTCTCGAAGTTGCGCTCCTCCGGTGGACAACCGCACGTCCTGATATCTGCTGGGCAGTCATCGGTACGACCACATGTGTTTCACGAAGCATCCAAATATGGGTCACCAGCAACCTATTATTGTCGACGAGCTCGGGCTCGAGAATTAACTTGCCTTCTGCTGTTCCAGACCGGCTGAGACCGAGGAGAGTGGTCGCGGGGGAAGAGACAAGGAAGCTGATTGGGAGGAAGTGGGACTGGGGCATCGTGTTGAGAGTGTGCATGCTTCCCGCAGGGTGCTTGTATTTTGTGATGGCGTGGATTGGAGCCTGGAGGAGAGAGGTGGGAGGGTGTTGAGGGTCGTCAAATATTACTGACTGTCTTATGGTATTCGTCCCGCACTCGCCCGTTTACTGACATAACCCAATCCAAGTACCTATTATTCAAAGACACCTCACTGAGGTTCCAGACGTCCAGCACACAGTACGTACAAGCTAGATACGGACAGTATATAAGGGCTACTTTACAAACAAGCAGGTCGAATATAATCAAACAAATTCCTCGAACATGTCATGGCGTAGCGAAGCGCGCGTGTGAGCCCTCGGTCAGCCAGAGCTCAGATATAGAACATGGACCCAGCCAGATTCGGATGAATGCCGTTACCCCACGCCTTCGTAGCGGCATCATACACCTTCTTCTGCTCTTCCTCCCTGTCCAGCTTCGACTTCCCCTTTGACGTCGTAGTCGTCTTGTCTTCAGACATCAAGAAATCGTTCAAGTAGCACCTGCCGCGCTCGCAAGCGAGATCGGCGTAGTATGCCGGGGGTATGAGACTGACCGCCTTCGTGGCGCGCGCATAGAGGTAGCTCGCCGTGTTAACGCCCTGCTGAATTTCGTCAGCGCCGAGCTTGCTTTCGTCATATATGACGGTATAATGTGTCGGCTTCGCGTGGCCTTGCAGACCCGCGTGGGCTTGTAGGTAAAAGTCAAAATCGAAGCTGCAAAACCACGCTGAATTTTCTCATAGAAAGGCCGATAAATGGATGATACGTACACTGCAGTGATGCCCTGGTCAACTACAGTCCCTGGGCGGGGGTTCCCGTTCTTGTCCCCGAGAGCATCGGGGGGCCACATTCGGGCGTGGTGGCGCTTGCCGCATATGATGATCGTCAACTGAGGTCGGTAAGGTTTCCCTGAAGGGCCACCGCTAGGGCTCACTCTCTTGAAAGCATCGATGATCTGAGGAAGCTCGTTTATGAGGACGAGGTCGAATTGTCCCTGTGATGTACTTCAATAAAACAGGCCAAAGTGAGCATCAAAAAGCACGCACCTCAGATACACCATCTCGGAACACGTATACTCGTTCAGGGAGGGACTTGCTGACCTCTTTATATCTCTTCAAGCGTTCGATCATCATCGCGTCGAGGCCTGCGATCATCTGTTCGTAGCGAACGTTGGTGCTATAGTACACCGTGACCGTGAATGGGATAGTACGCACCTCATTCTTCGACTCTTGACATCTCATGCTGGCTGGGAATTGGGCAAAGTTGCTGTCTACGCTTGCCACCACAGCTGCAATGGATGGCGTTCCATCGATACTCCCAGGTCCTGGATGGGTCACGTCCATGCCAACCAGCATCGTCTTCGTCTTCGTCAACCACTGCAAGCTCCGATCGTCTATCTTGTGATTGACACCCCCGAGCTTCGTATTCACTTTCAATGCGACGTTCGAGAAGTATTGATCCTGCTTCCTGGGGTCCGTAAGAACCTTGTTGGCTAGCATATGGATAGTGT
>JBBPRS010000198.1:0-40879 GCA_038093155.1 Boletus huronensis | reverse complement strand
CCGTTCGCTAACATGATATGTTGGACATGCCACCTTCAATCGTCTATCAAGGAAGGGCACTCACTCGCCTACGTTGACCTGCAGCCATCCACGAAGGTCCCTCGTTTGAGGCATCCATTCTCGCTGGTGAGCGGGAGGGAGACCGATGATCAGCAGGCTCGCGAGACTTTCCAAAACGTCGTTCAGATTTATCTGAAGTGGGATCCTTCTGACTCTTCCTCTGTAGCCACTGTCTGAACGTCGAACGGCTCTGGCGTGACTCGGCAGCATCAACGGTTCCCCCCAGACGAGCCTCTGGAGTGGAGGTCACTCGTACACCATCTGACGGCTGTAGTACAGCATGGGAACGCGGTATCTCATCCTCCTGGCGATGGTCGGAGTAGGTCGGGGACGGTGGCTTCAGCAGCGTCAATACGGAAGCAAGATAAGAATGTAATGATCACCCACCCTGTCAAAGTCGAACTGAGGAGCAGGCGCGCTCGATGGCACCTCAACCTATTCCATTGTGAGCTAGAACACACCTCGAGGGAGAAAATGAAGAAACTGATACCTGGAGGAGATCGTTGCCATCTTCGTTGTGTCCTTCGGACTCGGACTCGAGTGGGATGAATTTCGTAGGATCTTCCTGTGTTGTATGACGGTGTCAGCGCGGCTCTCTCGGCGACGGAATGACAAACTCCTACCGGATTCGAGTCAGGTGGATTGTTGTCGTGACCGCCCGATGTAGAAGGTTGCTCGCCTTCTCGTCCTTCCTCGCGAGTAGATACCTACATAGCTTGTCAGCATGGGACACAGAATGGGCCTTATCCGACATCCCGGGCCCAGGACTACGAAGGCACGAATACTTACATGGAAAGGACCATACAAATCCGGGAGTATGTTGTTGAGCTCACGTATGACAATTTTACCGTCAACTCGTCCAGTCACAATATAGCTGCTGTCTGGTGAGACAGCAATCGACTGTAAGTTTTTACTGTCCGAGTCCTCGATGACGGAGCCAACCCGAGTCAGCGTCGATGTGTCCAGGAAGGAGATTGAATGCCGTGCGACGGCAGCGATGAATTTGCCGTTTGCAGCTAGAGCGATACAGGGGACTTCGTTGTTGCCGTCGTGGAGGATCAATGATTCGGCAAGCTGGGACCCAGTGGAGACGTCGAAGGACTTGATATAGTTGTCGTGGGATGCGGCAAAAATTCGCTGACCTGACCATGCAAGCGGACTGCACGGGCCTCGTTCGGGTATGGTAGTCTTGATGGCTATGAGCTCGTCACCGGTGCGACCGTCGAACACGCGAATTGAACCACGGTAGCATGCGGTGGCGATGTGCTCGCCGTTCGGTGAGAAATTGATCCCAGCGACTTGAGTGTCGTGTTCGAGCGGACCGACGAGTCTCTTCCCGGTTGTGATGCTCCAAATGCTCGCATTGTTGGAGACTGCAGCTGCAGTCCCGGTGGCAAACCTGGTCGAATCAGGGGAGACGTCGACTGCCCGCACCGTGTTTGTGCCCTCCACATCAACGACCTTTTCGTGCATTTCTGCATCCCACACACTTGCCCCGCTGCTCGATGTCCCAAATACTATCCACTTGCCATTTGTCGAGACGGAAATGGCCAACACAGTCGTTCCCAGTTGCTTTCCGACCTCTTGACCGTCTGCAAGTCGCCATCGTCGAATACCACCCCCGCCCCCACCCAAAACGTGTGTTCCGTCAGGGTGGAAAGCGACTGCGAATACGTAGCCAGAGCTACCAGTGTCAAGGACTGTTGTTTGATCTTATTGAACGGTCAGCATTGCTCGATCATTCCTCGAAGCTGCCACACACCGGTATTCGTCGACGACATCCTCAGCAATGGTATACAATCGTCGGTGTCGAAACGTCAAGGAACAAGGTGTTTCGATTTCTTCGTGATGCACGAAGTTGCTCCATAAACGTTTCCTTATTCTCAATATGACCTGTTCAAACAGCTGCGGCCGGATCCTGTCTTTCGCGCTCAATGTTCTTACTCGGATCTCAGCAAGTGATACTAACTTCCAACTCGAGACATACTACCGGCGCGCACAAACTACGGCGCGTTCTCGAAAAGGGTGCGTGTGATGATCAGTTACATCCTCAGTAATGTGTCTCAAGAGGGCATAGCTGAGTCATGGAATATTATTTTGATATCCGCTTCTAGGGAGCGAACGTGCAAACCTACAATGAAATGATAACTTGATAGGGCTCTAAACCAATCAGAGGGCTTTCTCCCACAGCACGCAAGTCCCCGGAAGGCATCAAGTTCCATTGTGCTAAGCGTTCATTGACGCTGCTTTTTGCAGGTGCGGACCGGCCTGTGAAACGAAGCCTTCGGTTCTCTTAATAGTACTGTGATGTCATCTGCGTCCGTGGGTCTCCCATTTCCGGATTTGTCGATCCACTCCAGACTTGAATACAGACTGCTACGCTTGTAAAGGTGACGCCATTCGTTCTGCGGTCTTGCGAGTGTCTTGTGCTGCTTCTGATTGATATAGATGTAGGAACGACACGATTTGGGTGACGCACGGCCCTTGGGGAAATCGCAACTTCCCTGCTGAACGCTAGCGCTGACATGATCGTTGACCCGGTGATCCCCAATCGAACCCCCGGCCGAAATATTATCGCAAAAAAAACGGACCGAAAAGAAGCATGATAATCGCTTACACTGCGCTCGCACGATTCGAATCAACGCTCTCTTTGATCATTCACGTCCGCGGCGGTGATCTCCGGGCGCCGGTAATGAGCTGGAAACCCTCTTTGACTTCAGATGTGAAGGATTTGCGTGCACAACAGCTGACCAGCTGCCTCATTTCGCCGTGAAAGTGGGTCGGATCCAGATCATCCAAGTACGACCGATAAAGCACGAGGGTTCAAACGTTCACCTGACGCACGTGCACTTATCCATCAGGCTTCTACCTGGCGCTGACGGCACCATGTACCTACATGACCACTCAGCGCGATGATGGGTCCTCCCAACATGTGCTCTCAATAATCCCTGTGAAGATCGGGGAACTTGTGCATTGTCAAGCATCCTGCCGCGGAACGCACCGCGCAGACCCCTCCACGACGCGTACAACAAAAAATCGTAAGCACATACAATAAAAAATGGGTCGTTTTGTTTTGAAAGCTTCATATCTATGCGTCCGAACGAATGGTAGTAATACAGACAAACTAATGTATGCGTGCGGGTATCAGTTCCGTCACAGGATCGTCATGTATTGACAATCATCAAACACAAGGGGCAGCAAGCACGATCTATATCGTGTCAAGTACTCCATCAAAAGCCACCCAAACACCCCTCGAAGTCGAGGGCGGGAACGGTGAAATCACTTTGGGGTATCCGTCCGTCGGCGCTCTCTCGACGGGGCTCTTTTGAATGTATCCGACCCACATCATGTGACCGGCGAGTGCCCTTCTTCATCTTCAATGGCATATTAGGCGCATGTGGCAAGAACAACAGCGCAGACTCGATCGCTTCCTGAGTAGGGGTATACGGCAACATCATCCCCTTGTTCGCATTCCGATCCCCAAGCCGTACGGCGATCGGATGACCAGGCAACGCAGGTTCAGGCGGGGTCCGCACGACATCGGAGTCATCAGAGTCTGAATAAAAGACCGAACGAAACGAATATATGGGGGGAGAGATCGTTAGGCATAGCATGAGAGAGGGAGAAATAAGGTGGATAAACCTGATGGCTCCATCGAGCGTGCCTCGGACCCGCGAGGTTGGAAATAACTTCCATGGGAACCTTCCATGTCCAACTCCCACAAACGGCGCGGACGACGAGGATAAGATGTGTCAACGATTTCTCGCTCATGACGACCGGGTAAAGCACAGGCATTTGGAAGCACCTCTGCAGGGGTACGGTCGTACACCGAGGGAGAGTGGGTAATGAAGATCGAGGTGAGGGACGGGGTAGGGGGAAAGTGGACGTGAGGCGAGACTTCCACGGTCGCGCATGTTGCAAACGGGAACGGCTCCAGACATTGTTGGTGACATTGGAGATCGGATAAGTTGGGGTGCTTGAGGATCGACCGCATGTACAAGGTTTAGTCGACGTGAACGAAACGACCACCAGAGAGAAGAGTACAAGCGGCGACGGTGTGGGAAGGGGGAGGAAGGGAGATGGCAGACAGAACGGGTTGGAGGAGCTCGGGTAGCGAGGTATGAGGCAGCCGGGCTTTTATAACTCTCATCATGAAAAAAAAAATAGCAGAACCGCTTGCGGGAACGATGGCAACTCCGGACGGAGTTTGAAATGGCGCACTTGTGTGGTGCTAGTCAGATATTCAAGCTCCGCACGTCACGACGATAATTCCAAGACAAAAGACCACCCTTTGGAGGGGTCGGAACTGGCACAATGGGAACTCTTGCCCCGGCACCAACGTTGCCGGTCACTCCAAGTATCCACCTCAGCTTCAGCCCGCAGGGCTCGGGGAAACCAAAAAAAAAGGTACACCGTGGCGACTTATTTGTGACATGTTGCGGTGCGGTGGACCCGCCTCCCAGCGCATCAAAAGGACACGCGTGGGGGACTCGAATGGCAGAAAAGACGCAGTTGAAGAGCCACTCCGCCACGTTCTCACCCAGCCCCACCCTTTGTTTATTTTCAATAAATCCATTTATTTCATCTAAATCCTTGTTTTGATGGGTGGGATATGAAATGTGCCGCTGCCGTTGACGACGGGAATCCGTTGGCATACGACGGACGATTCTTGTGCTCTTGTTCTCCGTTCCATACCACTCGGTGCGGCCGACGATTGATATTACGACTACGCGACGGCGGCGGATCTGTGTCGATATGTTGTTCAAATCATGCATAGTAAAGCTTTCATAACGCATGATACCGAAAATGTAGTTGTTTTGGCTATAGCAAGCAAATGTTCATATGCGTGACGCGGATTCTTATGCTCTGTCGCCATCAGCAGCTCTATCTCCCGCGACCGATCAATCGATCATTATCAGTGCTCAGGCTCAAGTGAATCTCCGCGCAGGGGACGAGTGACGTTCGATACTCGGTACCCTCCACGTTAAGATCTTATGAGTACACAGACAGCCGACATGAACCACGCGTTCAAGAGCACAGTCCCCCGTTTTTTCCGAGTGCGAGAAAACCCATGTATGAAAAGTACACCAACGGACGTAACTTCACCATGCTATTCGCCAAGCCAAAGAAGCACGCGAAGACTACATGGACCATGGGTTCATACCAACACCATTCCCCGTCGCATTCCTAAATTCGGCAGGCGCGTTCCATGGATCTGGCTCCATTCCTTGGAACGTGATAGTCCCATCCGGAGAACCAAAGGATAGACCTGGCGAGGTACTAGCAGATGAAGACTGCGTACCCAGCGTGCCCAGCCGATCGCGTGCATAAGGCGACTGTGTAAGATAACGCGTAGAACTTCCAAACGAAAGTCCTTCAGTCGACCCTGCAAAGGGATTCCCCAACGTGGCAGCCGAGGCGTCACCCAAGGGCTTAGGTGAAGTCCAAACCGGACCCATCTCGGGTGGATAAGACGGTCGAGATAAGCTGCTACCCGACTCTGAGCCTAGTTTCGCTTCCCGTTGCTCCTCCGGCGCCTTTTCAGTTGTCCTGTACGGATCCCTGTCATGAAGTGTCAGAGATGTGGTGAATGTGGCGCTCAGCCTATCAGGGACGTTCCGCTCTGACGTTTCTCCCACATCGTCATAAGGGACCGGCTTGACAGCACTTGACAGCGTCGCAGCCCGTCTTATCGGTGCCAATAGTGGTGGAGCTAAAGTGGATGATAACGAAGGTGGGGGCACTGGGGTACCTTGATCCGGCTTAGGCTGTGGAACAACTAGTTGTTCGGGATGACGCTCCGCTTCCCCGATCATGTGTTTGATAGCGGCTAGATCAAAACCAGCGTGGGCAGGAACATCTGGTGTGGAATCCGATGAACCCCGTTCTGGGGAAGCGAGCGTGCCACTGGCATCTGTGGGAGCAGGAGAGGTATCCGTCCGGGGCGGGAGGTCGTCTTCTTGCGACTTGAACGAGGCCTTCCGCCTTGAAGAACCAAACGAGGCAGCGGTGGGGGGTCGAAAAGCAGCGGCGGGCGGCAGTGACGTCTTCTTTGTGCGCTTCGAGAACCATCCTGGCTTTTGCGTCTTGACTTCTTCAGCCTCCCTAATCACCACTCTGTCCCCTTCGAAATCGGGTTCCTGTCTCCATTAATCAGCCATCATGCCAACATGCGCCACAAAAGGCCACTTTGTGCGGTGACAACGTACCACGGGTTCATCAAAGTAGTCCGCAGTCACAGGAAACCCAAGTTGGTCGAGAATGAGCGGCATGAACGTTCTATAACTCATGTGTCCCGAAATCTTATCCGTCACGTCCACGTTCTCCAACCCGGGTATACCTTCTATCGGTCTCAAACCAGCTACCGAACTGAGGCCTCCACTCGTTGCGCGGAACAGATAGTTCAATACCCAGTCGTTCTTTGCATAGGCGTTCACGAATCGACCAGAAATGGCACTGCGCGCATTACACCACGTGCTTTGTGAGGCGGTGAGCGTGGCACCAAGCATGAAGACGTCCTGAACGATGCCGAATGCCTTGATCTTGGCAAGTTCCAATAACGCATAAAAGATGACACGAGCCCCGAGGGAGAAGCCAATTAACGTGATCGGTCTAACCCCAAGATGCCGTTGCAACAACAATTGTGCAAGCACGCTTCCAGCTGCTCGCGCACGGTCGAGGGCGTTGTTCCAAGGATTGTCGATGAGATAACCTAGCTTTGTTAGGACTAGATGGAACAAGATGAGTCTTTTAGAAAAAACACCAAAACAACTAGAACTCACTGATCGGCCACTGGAGAGCACCCATCAATGCAGTCATGACAGTATGCTGCAGCACCGTCTGACCGAGCTGAGTCAAGATTTCGCCCGTCAGGATCCTCAGAGCACCTCCAGTTTCTTGGATCATCTCCGGTTCCCAAAGAACGCTGAATACGTCTCCGACGACAGGGTCTAGCACGCTAAAAGGCAGTCGCACGTCATCTATCTTGCCATTCATGAACCTACAAACGCATGAGCAGGGTAGGGGAGAAGAAAACGGCGTTCCTACCCAGGCACAGTTAATATGCAACTCACGCGCTTGTTATTATGCAGTGGTAGTACATCAAAAGTCCTCACACTTCGAGTCCGTCTGGCCATACCACGTGCAGCGATGCCAGAGCCTGTCAGGACACCGCCTGTCGTGATCACCGCGGCACCTCCTGCACCTGCCAGGAAGCCTGTCGTCCCTGATATACCGACCGTGGCAAACGCAGCGCCGATGCCTGCGCCGATCACGGGAGCCAACAGCCCAGCCGACAATCCGATGACGAGGCCACCCCCTACAAGTACGATGAGCCAATCGCATCCAACGTACACAATTGATGATTTACCTAGCGTTGCCAGACCCAGCATCATGTACCGCTTTTTTTGGGCAGCCTTGGAAGACCCTTCGATGATATCTTGATTTTCCAACTTTTCCACGCCTTCCTGGATTTCGAGCGCTTCGGTGACGCGCCGCTCGAACTTGACGACGTCAATCCAACCGAGTCCGAGTTTCAGTGCGACGTTTTCCAGCAGCACGCGAGAACGGGCATCATAAACACTGTCGGCAACTAAGATGAGGAATAGGTCGCACAAAACTGTCCATCGAATGTCAAGTGTGACATCCTTGTCGACGGACGAGAGCGTGGTGGTGACACCAGGTAGAGACGATGAAGCGAGAGTTGTATTTTCCAGGACACGAGCGGTCGTTTGAAACGTAGGTGTGGTCGGTGTCGAAGGCAACTGGGGAGAAACAGGAGATGTGGAAGGTTTTAGATCAATATCCCGTTCGATCGGATGTGAAGTTTTCTCCGTTTCCTGTTTCTTGGCTTCCACGGGGTCATATTCTGGATTGGCGATCGTGTGTGTTGTCATCAAAGATGGAGAAAGATCGCTAGCTTGCACACCATGCAGCGCAAGGCTGTCGATCATCTTTTGCTCTGTGGATATATGTTAGGGTGCATCGTTGATCAAGCAAATGAAAAGAAAAGAAAAAAACAGGGCAAGAATAACGGATAAGATACCTGCAATCTCGAGGTCCATATGATAATAGAGTCGCCCCATCACCTTCAATGCCCAGAGCTCCATACCGTGGATAGCATCCTTGAACTCTTTCCTCCGCGCATTCTTCTGCTTTAGCATCATCTCCTTCGCAGTAAGGGCACAGAGACCGACGTAAGCGATCCGCTGGGCCTCGGTAAGCATCTTCTTCGTCGTCTGCATCTGACTCAACGGCGTCATCGCCGTATCCCCGTCGAAGAGGTACCGCGTCCGTAGATGCACCTCATCCGCATCCTCCTCCTCGTCCCCTCGCAACCGGGTATACTCGTTCTCGTTCTGTTCCGTTTTCGAGCGCCATTGCGTGCCTTGGCCATCGATATCGAGGAGATTCCCCGTCGCATTCCCACCCGAGTGGGAATGTGCGTGCGATACGACTTCCTTTGGAACGTAGTGGTATTTCCGTTGATCCTCTTCGTCGAGGCCGCTCACAAAGTCGTCTTCTTTGACGATGGGCATTTCTTGCCAGCCTCCCTCGTCATCGTCGGCATCGTTATCGAATGAAAAGGGGTTATTGGGTGTCGGCATCAGGCTGATGGTAGTGAGGACTGGTTTGTGTGAAGGATAGATATCATGAAATGCTGTGGTTAATGCTGGTCGCCTCCTTGACGAGCGTCCAATAGACTGGTTTCCCACGACTAGGAGGTAGACTTTGGCCAGGCACCCCCGTCACAGACACTTCAGATTCAGACAGAACATCGTATGATAGGCTTAGACTGCGGCGATCTAACCGTTCAAATTGTTTAAAAGGGCAAACAACCCAACCGAGCTCGAAAACAGCTAGTATGCTCGGCTGGGACTGAATTGAAGTCGTCCATCAATGTTACAGTTTGCTTTTTTTTTCAGCGCCCTAATCTTTAGGTTCGACGGGCAATGTGCATCCGTGCGTCGTGCATCGTGTATCACATATCCGACGTACACACAGCCTACCACTGGATCCTCGTTACGCAACGGCGTGGCCTCATCGTGTCTCCGATCCTGGTCGCTTTCTAGTTTACCAGATCCACGATTCCGACTTTTTAAACTGAACTCTTGACCCCGCGGACGTTGTCGGTGGGTGTCTGAAATCGTACGACGTAGGGAGTCAGTACTGCGCACCACGCTTGGCATCTGTTCCGTCGGAGCGTGTAATGTATAAATTTGCACGTGCGTTTCACATCGTTCATAACGGATACATAACCTCACCTTCCTGGAATGCAGTGTACGGCGCCAGAACTGCCTGAAAGCGTGCTCGCGACGTGTGTTGTTGCAGGCGTTGCCGCAGCCATCATCGGGATTGCACAGTTGTCCAAGCGTCCCAATGTAAATCACATTGCATCCCTGCTTCGTAATGTTCTCATCCTCTTCGTTTAGTTGAATGCGTTTCCGACCGTTGGATCGAGTGGTTGGCTTGACTCGTGGTGGGATGGTATCAAGTACATGACCAACGCTGCAGACGTAATCCGAGAAGGATACAAAAAGGCAAGCAACGCTGTTCCGACTCGGTATTGTAACCAATCCCCATGGGGATTTTCAGCACACAGGTGCCCCGTTCAAGATCGCAACGCTCTACCACTGGGTCGTCATCGTATCCAGACGTGCACACATAGAAGGTTTGCGAAACGCACGCGATGACGAGCTTTCATTTCTGGAGGCCACGAACGAAGTGAGAAGGGCTTCTCTCTCACTTTGTCGCACGCGTTTTTGAGGGAAAATCATGGACAGGACTTTAATTCCGAATTCACGATGGGGTTTGAGGTCCACCAAAATCCCTACCACATCGCGGTGATGCGCTCACAGCTCACTCGTAATATCGGGGTCTTGTATCCCGAGTTGCGGGATGAGATCATCACAGCCTTTGACGAGATTTTGGACCTCAAAGACGATGGTAACATGTTTCCGGCTATCAAAAATAAGGAGTTGCTCATATCGGATGACATAGAGTGGAAGAGCGTTCCAGCACTGACCACTGTCCAACAGATAGTATGCAGGGCTAGCAACAGATCATTTGTCGGACTTCCACTGTGTATGTATTCCGTTCCATTACCTGCTTGCGTTTCCGAGCCTTTATTGCAGGTCGTAACCCGGATTTTGTGGCTCTCAATATCCAATCCACCATTGATGCCGTCACAGGCGGTCTTGTCATCGGATTTTTCCCGAAATTTTTGAAACCGTACGTTCCTGACAATTGCCTGTCCGCGGAGCTGTCCTCAGCTTCTTGACAGCCTCGCTGCCCGTTTTATTACCAACGTCCCTAAGAACACTAGGCGGGCTGTAGGGCATCTTCGTCCAATCATCGAGGAGCGACGGAAATACTTGGCAGAGCATGGGAAAGACTGGACTGAGAAACCCGTTGGTCGGCCTTATTGCGGGTGGTACGATGTTCATTTTTTTTCATTTTTTTAGCACGACCTTTTATCATGGCTGATGGACGAAGGTGGTCCGGATGCCACGGTTGAAGCCTTGACGAACCGCGTGCTTTCAACCAATTTTGCTGCTATTCACGTGCGTGCCTGCCGTAGTCTCCAGGTGTGCGACGTTCACCTCATCCACTGTATTACAGACATCATCCAACGTACGTGTGATTTCGTGATCTTGTCTTGGTCTTTTGGTCATGTTGAATTTCAGGTTTTCACAAATGCGCTCTACAATCTAGCGGCGAACCCTCACTATGTGCAACCGCTCCGCGAAGAAGTCGATGTTATCGTTGAGAAGGAGGGATGGTCGAAAACGTCCTTGGGAAAGATGCGTAAAGTCGACAGTTTCCTCAAGGAGAGTATACGCATGGAGAGCATCGACATTTGTCAGTCACTCCCCCCCTTTTTTTCCCTGTATACATCATACTGTCGATTCATATCCATTTTTGTTCTCCAGTGGGCTTGATGCGCAAGGCCAAAAAGGACTTTACGTTCTCTGATGGGACGTTGATCCCAAAAGGCACTAGGATCAATGCGGGCCTCGTAGCGTTACATTATGACGACGCGCTGTACGAAAATCCAGAGGTATTTGATCCGTTCCGGTTTGCCGACATGTGCGAAGAGGATGAGGAAGGCGCGAAGCATCAGTTTGTCGCCACTTCCCCCGAGTATTTGTCGTTTGGACACGGTCGACATGCGTGGTATATGACCGTCTCTCACCGATCGCCATTCAAACTGTTTTGATTTGTTTTCTTCTTTCATCGCTAGCCCCGGTCGTTTCTTTGCCGCAGTTGAGCTCAAAACGATGTTGGCCCATATCGTCACGACGTACGATATCAAGCTAGAGGAGAATACGACTCGTCCACGGAGCTTGCACATCGGGTCTTCGATCGCAGCCAACTCCACGGCCCGAGTGATGTTCAGGAAGCGGACTCGCCAGGATTAGCTGGCCTGTTCCGTTGACGTCATACGTTTTGCTCCCCTGGTGCCTATGTAGATGCCAATATTTGCCAGTCCCCCTGACACCAATGATTATTATCACACATGCTTCAGCCCCTTGGCTTGGGTGTTCTTTAGAGGTTAATCACTGTATACATACAGCCGGGTTATCGATACCGACATTCTCCGATGGTTTGGGCGCCGAGCAACCAGCCGCGGCCCTCGGTCGCCGGACACAACACCCCGCAGAACGAAAAGAAGTGTGATGCTGTCTGATTCATTCATTCAGACCCAGAATCGCCTTCGCCGCCTTAAGGCACGTGATCAGCTCCCGTACTTCAGGTTAGAGAGCGTGTCGGCCGACTCACCACTTGCTATATCATCTTCGTCGAGGATGGCGCTCACCTTTCGCGCAGGTGGGGTCGTCAACGAGTACACTTCCGTATCGCTCGGAAAATAAATCTTTGCAAGAGCGTTTGGCGTCTGAGCCGCCTTGTTGGTCAACCGGATGCTGATGAGATCCATCAAGAAATAAGGAAAAGGTCAGGGGCATGCCATCCAAGTGATGGAGATTCACGTACGAATCGACAGCACCGGCGGTCTCGACGAGAGCGTATACGATCGCGTGACGAGTCTCGCGATCTCGAATCTGGACGGCGAGGTGAAGGGGCGTGTTGCCTGCGGAATTCTGGGGATCGACGTCGCAACCGTCGGCTTCGATGAGGAGGTTGACGTTCTCGATGGAACGGCTCAGGACGCTGTGATAGTGAGACGCGCAAGGTTGGACGCGTTGAGCAAGATGATGCGAAGGACGATGTGGCGAGCTACGTACGCGAGATGGAGAGCTGATGAGAGGACGGGATATCAGCGCTAGATCGGTGGCAGCATAGAACGGGAGTGCGAACGCGTGTTGCCTGAACTATCCTCACCCAGAGCAAAGTTGAGCATGCCGAACTCGGTACAGCTCGGAGGAGGACCTACACATCGGTGCAATTGATGTCGAAAAGAAAGATGTCTTGGTCGTCTGGATCTCTGTATTCGTCGCTGGTTAATAGTTCCTCGACATTTCCATCAAGTTGTCGGGCCGCTGCTAGCAGCTGTTTGTCTAGTGTGAACACGATCAATCAGACCGTGAAGATCGCGACTACGATGACGACGGCTATGCAGCGCTTACTGAGGAGCGTCCGGTGTTCGTGGTCCACAGCCATTGCAGAGATATATTAACGACGAAGCGGCAGTGATATGTAGATTGAGAGTGGGATCGAGACAAAAGTGTGATGTTGTCCGAGCCCGTGTCTTTCTTGGACGGCCACCATCCGCGGTGCACGGGGACAAGCCACACTCCTCCTACCCACTGACTGGACGGCCATAATAATGGTTCAAGGCTAACCACCTCGATCAACTCGAACTTGCCATCGAGGATCTCAGGAAAATCCTTCAGCGATGGCTTTCGACCCCCAGTGGCACGGCGACGATGCTGTGGGTTGGACACATGGACGATCCGAGTCCACGCACTGATCCTCGTCACCCCCAGGAAATCATGTCCGAAGGCCCTACATCCATCGTGACCCGCATCGAATCCGAGCTGTCAGATGGCCGCCCTCGGTTCATCGCGGTCAAGACGTCCACCACGACGCATGCCAAAGAACCTCACGATATCATCAAGGAAGTCCGTCTGCTCGCTTCGCTCTCGCATATAAACGTACGTCGCCCCGTCCTCGAATGATACGCGCGTTCTATGCCCTGACTTGATCTTTACGTCCTAGATCATCCCGCTGATCAAGCAACAACGATCTCAAGGATCCCAAAATCTGAGCTTTTGGATGCCATACATTCCCTACTCCCTCGAGGAGCTCCTTCGATCCTCCAGATTCTCCCCACACCCCATCATCTCGTTTGGAACCACCACCTCATCCTCACCCACCCCACGCGAGGTCCAGTTCGTCGTCCTCGCCAAGTCGATTCTCTTTCAAATCCTCTGTGGAGTAAGCTACCTCCACAGCGAACACGTCCAAATCGCACACCGGGATATCAAACCAGGAAACGTCCTCTTGACTGCCTCGGGGCGTGCACAACTCATCGACTTTGGGATCGCTTTTCGTGTGGGCGAAGATGGCGCTGCGAAAGCGAGAGATCTGTGGCCCGAATCTGCGACGCGGATGTACTTTGAGGTGTCGACGGGGTGCGTGACGTCCTGCCCTGCAGCTCCTCGTGGATACTGATTGGCACACTCATCTCCCATGCGTATACACGTAGCCCCTATCGTGCCCCAGAGCTACTATTTGGTCCGCGGACGTACGACGCCTTTGCCATCGACGCATGGAGTCTTGGTGTCACTTTTTCCGAATTCTTCACCTCCCTCCGTTTACAAACCGACGAAGACGAGGATGACGAGGATCTCTCCTTGCTGAGATCCGGACGCACATCTGAATCTGAATCCGAATCCGAGTCGTGCACCGATCCGCGTGCACCCCCGACACCATTCATCATACCGCGGGGAAAACGCCCACGCTCAGGCATACCGACGGGTCGTTGGACGCGAACGAGTCTCTTCGATGGGACGCGCGGCGAGATCGGGCTCGCATGGAGTATCTTCAGGGTCCGTGGTACGCCCAACGAAGATACTTGGCCGGTACGTCGCTACTTTTCGCCCGTTACGCCTCCCCCCCGTCTATGCCCTCAACACTCACGTACGTGACCTGATTTCCTTTGCTTCGTTTCGCTTTCGCGGTCGTCGGTCGTCGGTCTGGTCACAGTCTTTCCTGACCCTCCCGGATGCAAGCAAAGTATCGTTCGTCGACGTCGACGCAGTGGACTTGTCATCGCTCCTCCCAAACTTGCCACAGTCGAGCATTTCCCACAACACGCGCACACACACGCCCGACCCCGACTTTGACCCAGTCCCCTCCCCGCTCGACCTCATCCACCGTTTCCTCGTGTACGAACCCTCTCGCCGACTCCACCCCTCGCAAGCCCTCCATCATCCCTGGTTCAGAACCGAACCAGGATTGGTGTTACCAGCGGATGAAAATCATACCGGGCATCCTCCGTGGTCGACAGAGCCAGAAACGGTGACGCGTACGTTCACCTTGGAAGGCCAAACGCGTACATTGGGGGAGCTGTTGCAGAGGTACGTCGCGAGCAAGGGGAGTTAGGAGGTCCGCGTACAACAAACGAGCGCTGCTCATCTGGTGGCCACTTGACCTGTCACTGCTCAGTCGGGAAAAAAAAGACGAGGCTATCATTACAGTGATGTCACACCATACAAACCATCTAGCAATACATGCACAAAAGAACAGGAATAAATGGAGAGGACAAAAAAGAGAGAGATTGAATGTATACGCGTACAACAAAGCAAGCAGCAGAGCATATAACTATCCCACTTTACAAACGCCACGTCCAGAACGCGCGTCATGCGGTAGAGGTTGTCACGGGCGCCACGACCTTGGTCGGGACGAGAACGTGATTGTCGATCGCAATGCCTAGCGTGAAATCAGTACGCGCGCAGTGGGGAAAAGGGGAGTGCTTACTTTGGGTCGCATTCGCAGTTTTATAAATCCCGATCAGTCGATGGCTCAGTTCAAACATATCATTTCTGTCATACCATGCTCAGTGTCCGCAAAGAGCGAGTAACCATCAACGTACCTCAACGAGATGATGATGAACTGCGCATTCTTGGTCCGATCCTTGATATAATTGGCGACGATGGACACGTTCCGGAAATCGAGCGCAGCGTCGATCTCGTCCATAAAGTAAAGAGGCGTGGGCTGTACGGCGATAGAATCAACCAAGAAAATCTCAAAGGTGTACGACCGTGGACCTTACCTTGAAGGCGTGGAGCGCAAACACAAGGGCCAGAGAACTCAATGTCTACACGGGTCACATTCTATGTCATCCTCTCGTAGCAGTGGGCGAGGATGCAACGCACCTTTTCGCCGCCTGACAGATTCGAAATGTTCTTCCAGCTCTTCTTGGGTGGCATCACGCTAAAGATGATACCCTCCGAGAACGGATCCATGCTGTCGACCAATTCCAGCTCTGCATTCCCTCCCAGAGTAATCATCTATAAAAACATTACCACCGCTTTCTCTCAAGCGGGAAATCCAAACACGAACCTGGTACATCTCCTTCAGTTTCAAAGAAATCAAACTAAAGCCCGCCATGAACTCGTCCAAACGTTGTTTCCTGAAATTATCATATTTCTGTTTCTCTGCGTCGCGCGCTTCAGTGATCTGATCGAGGTCTTTGGCACGACGAAGGAACTCTTCCTCGCGCTTCTTGTAATCCTTGAGCACGGATAGATTAGGCTTGACGCTATTCAGTTTCTCTATCGCGTGTGGGTCAACGTCAAAAAAACGTGGCGGAGATGCATTGAGAGTTTACCATCGAGATACTCGGAATCGGCTACTAGATCACGCTTTCGGAATTGAGCGAGCTCCTCGACGCTGTAGATGTGCAGCTCGTTCGAGGGTTGATGTGGCTTTGATGGTTTCTTGGGTGGCGGCACTACCTGCTCTCCTGGTTCCGGTTTGACCTGTGGTTCTGAAGGCTCTCCATCCGCGGGCGCCGCCTCTGCCTCTGCCTCCTCTTCCTCCTCCTCATCGTCATCGCTACATTCGCATGTCAATGAGTCATACACAACTGGAATGACACTTACTCGATCTCCTGCAACTTCAACTTATCATGCTCTGTTTGCCAATGCTGCAACGCCTCATCGTTCGCTGCAGCCTCCTTCTTCACATCGTCCAATTTTTGCGTCAACTCCATCTAATGCCAGTACGTCAGAAAGCCAGCCAGCCAGCCATCCACCTCACTCACCTGCTTCTTCTTAAACTCTTGTATCTCCTCCCTCTTCGCCTCCAGCTGCGTCTTGAGCGTATCCAAATCGTCCTTTGAATTCTCCGCAGCCGCCTGCGCAGCCTCTACATTCTTCTTGAGCTCCTCCAAATACTCGTTCACCTCCTGGAGCTGCGTCTGCAATTGTTGAATCTCCTTTTCCGCCTCCGCCACGGCAGTCGCGTTCCCATTGATCGCAGCCGCGTACTTGACCACGTCCTTTTCCGCCTTTGCCTTTGCTACTTCTGCCTTCGTGATCTCGTCGTTGGCGAGGTTGATGTGCAACTTGATACCGTCGACCGTCGACCGTTGTTTAAGCAGTCGCGAACCACCAATCTCGAGAATCTTCTTGTCGAGTTCCTTGATCGCGTTCTCGATCTTGCCCGATTTCGTTTCGAGCTCTTCTAGCTCAGCAATCATGGTTGCAATCTCCCCCTCGAGCATCTCGATTCGCGCCATGTCCCGAGCGTCGGGCTTGCTCTGTGCCCTAATAGATCAAACCGATCAGCACCCCACCCACCAAGACAACAAGAACACGAGAAAAAACGCGCGCCGCACGAAGAAAGCGACGACCTACGCACTTGAGGTCACGTACCCGCCTCTCCGCCTCCTCGAGTCGCTTCCGACCATTATTCACCGCCATCGTCAGCTTCTCCATGTCCATCTCCAACTGTGGCCCCGCAAGCGCCAACCGTTCACCCTCACCCTCCAATCCCCTAAGCGCCCTCGTCGCCTCCTCCAATTCCCTCGCCGCTCCTTCGCTCTCTTGTTCATACTGCCTCAACACCTCTGGCCTTACTGCATCCGCTGCCAACTTCGAGCTCATCCCCCCACGTGCGACGTGGTTCCCACCGCCAGACATCGTACCAGACGAATCAATCAACTGGCCCGCGAGCGTAACGACACGCCACCGCTTTGATCCACCAAACGCGATCCGGTTCGCCTGCTCGAGGTCGCCCGCGACGAGCGTGTTCCCGACAGCTTTGTAAAACGCAGAGAGGAACTTGGGGTCTTTAGGCTTGATGAGGTCGTACAGGCGCGGGACGTTTTCGGGCGTCTGAATCCGTTCGTTGATGCGGTCGGTGGAAAGCTTTTCGAGGACCATGAAGGACGCACGGCCGACGTTTTGCGTGCGGAGAAAGTTGATACAGGCTTGTCCTTGGGCGACGGTGTCGACGACCATATTGTGGAGTGCACCGCAGGCAGTGGAAATGGCGACGTCGTATTTGTCAGGGATCGCTCCGAGACTACCTAGGCGGCCCTACAGGACGCATGTGGGATTCGTATCCAGAAAGGTAGATAATGAGGAGCACGCACGTGGAAACCGTCGATCCGCCCAGTTTGCTTAAGACAGGTGAGGTGATCGAGGACTTTGTTTTGCGACGTGCTGGCAGCTTGAGATGCCTTTGCCTCCTCTGCGCGCTGTCGAAGAGATGATGACTTGCCCCGCAACTCCTGTACACGAGCCTGTGCATCCTACAAACGCAAACAGCAGTGAGTGACGAGCAATCTTTACACCACAAAATGTGCTTACGTGGAAGTTCTTCGTGTGAGCCTGCAGCTCTGCCTGCAAGGTCGCCTTCTTCGCCTTCAAATCATTTAATTCGTCGAGCTACAGCAGCAAATTACCCGAGTCAAATGTGAGCTGGATCCACACGCGTAACATGCGTCTAACCTTGGCCTGTTGCGCTGCCTGCTGCTGCTCAAAGTCGTCCCGGGCATTCTTGACCGCGTCCTTGAGCCCGGCAGCCTTCCTCGCCAATGCATCCCGCTCGCTTGTCGCTACATCGATCCCTGCCTTCTTTGCATTGATCTTAGTAGTCCAAGGTTGGAGCTCCTTCTGCTTGACCTCGATCTGATCGTGGAACACCTGCGTCTTGTCTGTTGCAAGTACAAAGCGTCAGTCAGGCCTACGGGGACGACACACATGTATGACGCACCTTTCAAACTATCACGAATGCTTTCGAGAACGTCTTCTTCCTTCTTCAGGTTTACCTCGTGCTCCTCGATCTCCGCGCGTTTCCTGTCGATCTTGGCAGCGCTCTCTTCGATCGTGCGTTCAGCCGTGGCTTTAGCTTGTTCGTCCTGTGAGGGGGCATTGGACAGCGTCTGAGAGGATTATTCACAAGAACAGATATAAAAGCCCGCACTTCCTGAAACGTCTTTTTCAGCTTCTTTGCCTTGGTGTTGGCATGTTTACGCCGTTCTTCAAGCCCGATAGCTTGCTTCTCGTGCGCATTCTGGTCTTTGACGGCTTCTTCAGCTGCTGCTTTCACTTCCTAGTCGGGTGAGAAAGACAAGACGGGCAATTATGACATGGAATCTGAAACAGATCATAACGACGAACCTCGTATGCTTTCTCACGTTCCTCGAAGTGGTCTTCCAACATCTGTAAATGGGTGATGTCATCCTTATTCCTCTCCGTCTCAGCGTCCAATTCTTTCTGGTATTTCGCCTATACACAAACATCCTCAGCCCGCTGCAAGTGACACAAGACAATCATAAAAACCACCCACGATTTTCGCTTGAAACCTGCCTTCGTTCTCCAGGCACTTCCAGAGGTACCACTGCCAAAGCCTACTTTTCGCTCTCACGTGATTGTTGAACAGCCTTAGGTACTCCAACGCCTCCTTTCTCTGGGCCTCCAGCGCGTTCTTCTCCCGCTCGACGATGCGGAGCCGGTTCAACTTTTCGCTGCGCTGGTCGGTGAGTGCCTCAACATGCGCAAGTGCTTCTTCAATCGGAGTTTTGTACGAGGAGGTACCGATGATGTCTTCGAGGTACTCGAGCAACCCATCTTCGTGCTCATTCTGCGCTTTAGGCTTCATCTGCGCAATCGACTCGACTTCGCCCTGGCGGATAGATATGTAAAGTTAGTTGCGAACAGGAGAGACAATCGCGTGTCTTTACCTGCAGGATGAGGAACCGCTTGTGGTCAAGATCGATCCCCCGCCCTTTGAGGAGCGTCTGCACTTCCGTGTAGTTGCTGGCGCGTCCGTTGATCGTATATTTGCTTGAGTTATTCTTGTATGCTATCCGTGCCACAGCCAGTTGGGAGTTTGGTACTACCTTGTATGCGTCGGGACCAGGCTATCGATCGCGTGAGGAAATACAGAACGAAATCTAAAGAAAAATCCCGTACCAAGTCAAGGATTTCTCGGAAATGCACTTCGACGCTGCACTCATCGAGATCGGAGTAGCGAGCCGAGTTATGGATCAACTCTGAGAGTCTACCCTGACGCATTTTTGATGCCCGGTATCCGAACACGAACAACAGGGCGTCGATGGTGTTTGACTTTCCTGAGCCATTGGGACCAACTATTGACGAGAAAGACTGACCACGGACATCATCAGCATGAAGGCCCCATATTTGAATGCCCTAACACGCACCTTGTGGAAGGGTCCGATCTCCTGTCTTCCCGCGTAGCTCTTAAAGTCGATCAATACCATTTTATAAATGACCAATCGGGCCTTTGGTCCCTTGACCTCTTCTACTGGAGGCGGTTGTGATTGGGTTTGCGGTCTGACTCTAGGTTCTAAGAGTGATGTCTCTTCTTCTTCTTCCTCCACTGGTGGTGCACGTTTTGGAGTCCGGGACGCCTGACTTGGTGAGCTGTTCTTGTTGGCATCCTGTCGTATTGCACGGCGCGGAGAAGCTTTGTACTCCTGATCAAAACCATATAGGTCATCCTCTTCGTCTGCTGTAGCTTGCTGTTCGGGTGTGGGATCTTTACGGGGCGGGACAGCAGCTGACTTGCGCGGCCGTGGCGTACGGACTGTATCCTCCTCTTCCTCTTCTTCCTCTGATACTTTGGCGTTCTTGGAGGGCTTGGAAGATGGTTTGCGGGTGGGTCGCGACTGCTTTGATGCGGGTTTACCAGAGGATATTTTACCTCTCTGATCGTCATCGTCAGAAATTGAGATCGCGTCTTCTTTATCCTCTTCCTTTTCTTGTTCTTGTCCTACTTCCTCCTCCTCTTCGACATCGCTCTCGAGTCTGATGGGTTTGCGAGACGAGCGGGTGATCTTTGTCGTTTTCGAGGATGGGGGCTTGGCAGAGGAGCGTCGAGCCTTGGGGTCGATTTCTTCCTCCACCTGACGAGATCTACCCCTCCTTGAAGGCTGCCGTACCGGCTCCTCTTCCTCTTGGTGCTCTTCGTCGACGTCGTCGACAGACTTGCGCGATTTCTTCCGAGCAGGAGATGCCTCGAGCCTACGTTGGTCCACATTGTCATCCCATTCCTGCCCCTCCCCCTCCCCCTCCGCATCCACATCTGAGCTCTCCTCTATCTCAGGGACCTCTGTCAGCTTTCCTGCGCCTCTTGCCCTCGTAGAAGCCCTGCTTCCCCTCGTCTGCTCTGGGCCAACGCTCGCGCGTCCCCTTGATGTCGACGCAGTGGAAGCAGGCTTGGCACGTGTACGCGAGGACGATGATGCAGGCTTGGACCTTGACGTCGATTGAACCACGTTTTCTGTCTCGACGTCCGTCTCGGCCGCTGTGACCGACTGGCCCCGCTTCCGCTTGCCGGTGGCGGCGTCGGAGGGTGTTGAACTCGAGCCGGCTGAGGTAGGTTGCGCGTCCGAGGAGCGTGTGCGAGAAGATCGTCGTGGGGCCATCACGAGTGCGAGGAGAACGTCGTCGTCGTCGAGAGTGTTGTGGAATCCAACGGACAAGTGGCAAAGTACGCGAACTGTCACAAAGCACGTGAGTTGTCACATACAGCTGTCACGAAGGCTTGATCTCCTTAACCATCTCCTCAAAGGCACTCATAAACGTGCCCATGGTGATTCCGGAAACCCCGCTCTGCGGCCCGTTCGCGTCAGCGACACTGTCAAACAAGATGTACGATAGCAGGCCTCGTCCAACTAGCCCGGGATGAGTACGAATACCTGTGGTCAGATACGTGCTGCATCAATAAGGAGAACAGCGCGGATCTGGAAGAGGCGATTCGGTCGACGTATCGGTGGTACGAGGATGCCTTCGTATGCATCGTATATCTCGCCGGGTTTTCCTCTTTCCAAGACTTTCAACAAGAGCCCTGGTTCACGACGGGATGGACTTTGCAGGAGCTTTTGGCCACCTGGGAAACAATATTTCGGTGTAAACCCAATGCAGCGCCAGTGATACTCATTCCGTCTTAAACACTTTTGTGCATATGTTTTGCATGTGGTTAACAAACACTCACTACTTGCGGTAGGTTTGACCACAAGTGAGTTTTGCTACAAGTACTTATGCGAGCGCCCCCTGCTCATCACTCTGAATCAGCGATACACCCGGGTTATAACCCACAACCCAGTGCCTCGTGACGTGCGGGGCATAGAAGGACATACATGGCGGCAAAACGCCAAAAAACTTCGCAAGCCACCAAACCATCTTCTGGGTTCCAAATTGATCTGGACCAGAGTCCATTCAGAGGAGTTCTAGTTCCGGTCCCCAAGCAGCCCAGCGATGTACGCATCCAGCTATCTTGGATTCCTCCTTGACCTTCCCCCATGTCATTCCACAAGTTCGCAATGCCAGAACAATATCCCAGAGGCAACGCGATCCGCGTGCACATCGATCACAGCCAACCTGTCTCAGACCCTGCTTCGACGCCGACAACAACCCCGTCTTCTTTGGCTCTGCCACCCTCGGCAACACCGTCCAACCGTGCAAACTGACGCCCAAAGCAAAGAAACTCATCTGCACCGTCCCCCCACAGATTAATCGAGCGTATTCACGGAGGGCCAATGACCACCCTCCCATTTACCAACACCATGGACCTTGTAACGACGTCGCATTCCAGTAGAATATCGGCCCGTAGTGAGTATCCTTCCCCAAGAAGGCATCCTGTGGAAGGAAACTGCGATGCCCAGGGAAGAATGTTGTATCTATGTTGTCGGGAGACGAGATGTGCGCCGAACACCTCGCTAATATCAAGCCTTGTTACATAGTAAGTTGTTCGTTGAACTGCATTCGAAACCAACTTTTCCGAACTTTTCCTTGTTCAGGGCGGAGCGCAACTTGAAGGGGTCTTGCAATGAACCAGGTGTAGATGGGAGACGGGATATACTATGCTGTAGGTGTTTAGATTTAATCGTTCAGTTCTCTGACCTATTAGTAGTAGGTGTGAGTTTGCATGTCCGAACTTACGGATCTGGTTTGAAAAAGGAAATGAAATTCGTTGCGGACGCATCTCGAACTGTGAATATTTCGTGACGTGCATCTTAGATTCAACTTGTTGTGCCAGTGGTTGCGCCAAAAACAGACACGAAGGAAGCCATCGTCGTAATTGCAAGCGATGAGTAGTCCCCTCATAAGTCAAGCGAACAAAGTTCAATTCGCTCGCTGTCGGTCACTTATTCTTGATCCCTGACAGGCAAGGTTAACCTCGGCACTGAAAAGAGAATCGACATATTTTAATCCTGGGCAGTGCTGCGGTCCGAGTGCGGAGGCCTCCGCGGAGATAAGTCGCCATGTGTTAGTTGGCTCCCACACCACGTTCCAGGAACCCTGGGTTGTTCAGCGCTGCAGTCAGCTCCCAACCTCGTCCACCTACCACTTACCCCTGGGAATCGTATATTCACCAGCTTCACCTATAAGACACTGAATACAGCCAATCCAGCTCAGACTATGGATCCAATTGTGTATGTATATTCATTGCCCTCATAGTTTCATCAGTAATGTGCTGAACGTAGTTCTAGGCCAAAAACAATCACTATCAAAGGTGGGGTTGCAACGGTAGACTTCCTGGTGCATGCGAGTTGACTTTCTTTCAGACATCGAACTTCGCACTTACGGGCGGCGCATACTCCCGGTTGGAAGACAATACTATGTCGAATTTTCGGTAGGCGATACCCTGCAGTCGACGAGCGGCGCAAAGGAGGGAAATAATCGTGTCTCATGGGATAAGATTTTCTATTTGTGGGTACATGTCCTTTGTGCCACGCCAGGGAATTGAATATTGCCAGTGATGCGGACGATCGTTCTGTCTTCCTCATACAAGTTTACCGGAAGCATCACATAGGAAAGAACAAACTGGTTGGAAGTCTCACTGATATCATTGGTGGGGCATTGGGAAAATTGAAGGATGGCGGTAGGAAGAAATTTGTATGAGATGTTCTACTGACGCGATCTTGCCGATCAAGTGCTCGACGAGACCCTTCGCAAGGATATCTCGGATGGAGCTAATCCCTCCGAGTCAGGGATTACGATCAAATTTGCCTTGGTCGCTGAGCCACGTGGGGACGTTAACGCAAACGAACGTCAAGCTACAGACGCCGTCGCTATAGCGGCCAAAACGCTCAGCACACTCGGCTCCACACCCGCAGTCGTTGACGTCTCGAGTTCGGTGGTCGATACTGGCACAAACATCGTGGCCAAGGTTCAGACATTCGAGACTACGTGGGGCGTTCTGTTGCAGAGGATGGCGCTCTTTAACAAGATCGTGACCGGTATCGCACAGGTATTTGATGCTCAGTGTCTCGACTCCCTCGCGGTCTGAATGTAATACAGATTCACCCATATACGTCGCTGGCTTGGTCCGTTATATCAGCTGCGAACCAGGTCTGTCCGTTGCTCGATATTCGTACCGTCGCTGATTGGTGGCGATGTTTCACACAGGTGCTCGTCAGTCAGAAAAACCGCGACGATCAGATCATTCGCTTAGCAGGCACGATGAGCGACGTGTTTACCTTCGTTCACGACGCCGAGCCCTTGAAGGTAATCAAGGCGCACATCAAGACTATCACGGTTCTAATCCAGCAGGTGACGGAGTGTGGGTACTTCATTGCGGAATATGCCAAGCAAAAGAATTTCTGTCAGTCGTCGTCGGCTTCACAATACCCTCGTCTGATCTCTGTATCTAGGGATTCGGACGGTGAAATATACGCTGTCTGATATTGATACAACGATCACGGGTTACGAGAACAAGTTGCGAGAACTCAAGACCGCATTCTTGGAGGGAGTTTCACTGCACACAGGTGTCACCGTCGTTCGTATGATGAATGTGGTGGAACACATTGGTAGGTTTGAACTCTTCAGAATGGGGTCAGATGTTCACGGACTTGGAACACAGCGGAATCTGTTGACCTGAACGACATGCCATATGCGGTCGGCGCTAGGTATGCACGGGAGAAGGGATGTCTTCCCGGGACGCGCGAGTCCATCATCAAAGAGCTCTGTGATATTCTCAACAATCCTGATGAAGATGGCCCGAAAGTGTGTCTCCTCACTGGCGTCGCTGGATCGGGCAAATCTGCGGTGGCTCACTCGATCGCTCGACTGTACGACGGGCAATATCGGCTGGGCTCGTCGTATTGCTTCTCCAGTACGGATGTCGCAAGGCGGAATCCGCAAAATCTTTTCAGTACAATCGCGCGTGACCTTTCCGATCACGATGCACAGTATAAATTCGCGTTGTGGGAGGTCGTGAAAGACAATCGAGCGCTTCGCACCTCGACATCGCCGTCGGAACAAATCGAGAGACTCATCATTGAACCTAGCAAGGACCTCCACGCTATTGGTCCACTAATCATCATCATCGACGCTCTCGACGAAAGTGGCGATGAAGCCAGTCGCCGACAACTTCTAGATACCATCTCGCAGCAGATCGCTGACAATAATCTCCCGCACAATCTTCGCTTCCTGATCACTGCCCGCCCGGAGAGCGATATCCTTGACATCCTCCCTTCTGGTTTGCGAATTATCCGTAGACATCTTGGGGATGTACCACCGGGTGAGGTCGACGAAGACATTGGAAGGTTTATCCATCACTCCCTCTCTAGTCACACCGAACTCGAATCTTCCTGGCCGAACCAGGAATGGCGCCGGCTCCTTGTTCAGCACTCCCAACATCTTTTTCAGTGGGCATCCACTGCCTGCAAGTTCATTCAAGGACTTGGAGGTGCTAAGGGACTCCCCATACCCAAGCGGTTTCAGATACTTGTGCAAGCGACCAACAGTGCTGGTGTCCACCCTTTGGACGAGCTATACCGGACCATCCTAGGTCATTTGTTCACATTACACGACGCTCAAGAGTCGTTTCAAGACGTGATGGCCATTATACTTGCGCTGAATGAGCCATTATCTCTCACTTCCTTGTGTGCCCTCTTTGGCTCAGATGGAGATCTGAATGTTCGAGATATCATCAAACCTATGGGGTCATTGCTCGATGGAGTCCTGGTTGAAGAGAAGCCCATCCGACCACTTCATACCTCGTTCCGTGACTTTTTACTGGACGAAGCTCGCAGTTCAACCTTCCATGTCCAAATCCGACCCCAACATTCCCTCTTCCTTGGCCTTTCATTGCTTGCATGCATGCGAAGTATGCTCAAGTTCAACATCTGTGACCTCGAGGACTCTCGAGACCGTAATGCTGCCATCCCTGATCTGCCGAGTCGGGTGAACAAGGCCATCCCCCCCCCCACCTTGCATACTCTTGCCAATACTGGATGCACCACCTGCAACATGCCAACTGTACTCCAGACTTGTTGAATGAGGTCACACTCTTCTTCAAGGACTTCTTCCCCTACTGGCTTGAAGTCATCAGCCTTCTCTCCCTCTCCTCCCCACTGTCATCCATCCTATGTGCCCTTGAGATCTGCACCACCCTGAAAAAATGGGCCAAGGTAAGATTGACCCTGATGGCCAGTTGTCAGTACTGAAAATCTATTCATAGGGTGAAGAGATTGCCATACTGGCATCAGAGGCATTCCAATTCATTCGAGTATTTGCTCCTGTCCTCAGAGAATGCACTCCCCACCTCTATCTATCAGCTATGCCCCAAACTCCCACCAGCTCTGCACTTTCCAAACTCTGGCTTCACCACCTCCAAAAGCATGTCTCAGTCACTTCAGGGCATCCAGCCAGTTGGCCAGGGGACATTCACACCATTCAGGGCCATACAGATGGGGTCTCTGCTGTTGCCTATTCACCTGATGGCTCTCACATTGTCTCTGGCTCACATGACAAGACCATTAGAGTTTGGAATGCAACCACTGGTCAATTGGTGACAGGTCCATTCCAGGGGCACTCACATTCAATCACCTCTGTTGCCTATTCACCTAATGGCTCCCACATTGTCTCTGGCTCACATGACAAGACCATTAGAGTTTGGAATGCAACCACTGGTCAATTGGCTGCAGGTCCATTTCAGGGGCACTCAGATTGGATCACCTCTGTTGCCTATTCACCTGATGGCTCTCATGTTGTCTCTGGCTCTCAGGACAACACCATTAGAGTTTGGAATGCAACCACTGGTCAATTTGCTGCAGGTCCATTCCAGGGGCACTCACATTTCATCACCTCTGTTGCCTATTCACCTGATGGCTCTTGCATTGTCTCTGGCTCTTGGGACAAGACCATTAGAGTTTGGAATGCAATCACTGGTCAGTTGGTGGCAGGTCCATTCCAGGGGCACTCACATTCAATCACCTCTGTTGCCTATTCACCTGATGGCTCTCACATTGTCTCTGGCTCTTGGGACAAGACCATCAGAGTTTGGAATGCAACCACTGGTCAATTGGTGACAGGTCCATTCCAGGGGCAGTCACATCCCATCACCTCTATTGCCTTTTCACCTGATGGCTCTCACATTGTCTCTGGCTCAGAGGACAAGACCATTAGAGTTTGGAATGCAACCACTGGTCAGTTGGTGGCAGGTCCATTCCAGGGGCACTCAGATTGGATCACCTCTGTTGCCTATTCACCTGATGGCTCTTACATTGTCTCTGGCTCAAATGACAAGACCATTAGAGTTTGGAATGCAACCACTGGTCAGTTAGTGGCAAGTTTATTCCAGGGGCACTCACATCCCATCACCTCTGTTGCTTATTCACCTGATGGCTCTCACATTGTCTCTGGCTCTTGGGACAAGACCATTAGAGTTTGGAATGCAACCACTGGTCAATTTGTGGCAGGTCCATTCCAGGGGCACTCACATCCCATCACCTCTGTCACCTATTCACCTAATGGCTCTCATATTGCCTCTGGCTCTTGGGACAAGACCATTAGAGTTTGGAATGCAACCACTGGTCAATTGGTGGCAGGTCCATTTCAGGGGCACTCACATTACATCACCTCTGTTGCCTATTCACCTGATGGCTCTCACATTGTCTCTGGCTCTCAGGACAACACCATTAGAGTTTGGAATGCAATCACTGGTCAATTGGTGGCAGGTCCATTTCAGGGGCACTCACATTCAATCACCTCTGTTGCCTATTCACCTGATGGCTCTCACATTGTCTCTGGCTCTCAGGACAAGACCATTAGAGTTTGGAATGCAATCACTGGTCAGTTGGTGGCAGGTCCATTCCAGGGGCACTCACATCCCATCACCTCTGTCACCTATTCACCTGATGGCTCTTATATTGTCTCTGGCTCTTGGGACAAGACTATTAGAGTTTGGAATGCAACCACTGGTCAATTGGTGGCAGGTCCATTTCAGGGGCACTCACATTCAATCACCTCTGTTGCCTATTCACCTGATGGCTCTCATGTTGTCTCTAGCTCAGATGACAAGACCATTAGAGTTTGGAATGCAACCACTGGTCAGTTGGTGGCAGGTCCATTCCAGGGGCACACAGATCCCATCACCTCTGTTGCTTATTCACCTAATGGCTCTCACATTGTCTCTGGCTCAATTGACAGGGCCATTAAAGTGTGGAGGACACAGGATCTTATTTCCTTTCATAATTTATTTGAGGAGAATGGCTGGATTCAATCTTCTAATGGTGGTTGTTTTGGGTGGATTGCTCCCTGGAATAGGCATGCCTTCTATCTTCCTACCCATTCTGTAGTGATAGCTTTTGACAAATCTTTCCAAGTCAATGTTGATAGCTCCTTATTTGGGAAGTCTTGGGTCTCTTGTTGGAACTGATTTTTGTGTTCATTTTGATGTTTTTGCTACCTCTTACTATGTTTTTCAATCCATTCAATTTTTGTCCCTATAAAATACCTACAGGAACACTGGTGAACAATGAGGATTGTACTTTTGTGGAATATATCCATGATAATTAAGAAGTGCAATGAAAATTTTCCTTGCTAGCCACCAGGAAGAAGCAGTCCACAATACAAAAAGAGCCAGAAGAACATCTATGGAATGGAAATCCCATCATGCATCTGTTGACAAAGATTAACACTTGGAGTATGTCAGGACTGCAAGCCAATCATGAGGCTAAGGAACCACATACCCTTGAAACGTCCAAGTATGTTCGTTGATTTTCCTGACTTGCCACGGGTTCCACTTTCGCAGCAGTGACCTCGCCTGCCCAAGGAGCAATCTAGTGTTGATGAGGTATATATGTTCTGATGGGGTCAGGAAGACCTAGCTTTGCTTGGAATCCTGGCGTGCAATTTGGCCATGTTCGCATGGTGCAACTCCCGCCACCAGAGGTCAAAAAGATGTCAGATTTCGCTAGGATGGTGAGAATGAAGATACTATTCGCCATGTACAAACTCACATTTCGGGATAGTTCTTCCTGTAACAGTAGTGACCTAGGACACGATGTCAGAGAAGAGATAACATGCTGCATGTTATTACGGAGACGACATACATTTGGTGTGAGACACAGGCAAGTAAGCAGACCCCTCCGATCCTGTCGCAAAGTTCTTTTCCCTCTGCCCATGGTAGATGGCTTGATCGTGATGAGCCGATCAAGGGCTATCAGCAACCTACATTCAACCCGAACCCCGACAGATGTGGGACCTTTGGAAATGATATCGTGACGAAGATCAGTCATCAATATCTTCGCCATCAATTTGTACCATTTATTCCCGTCCTCTCTTACTCCCCCAAATCATCGAATAGTCCCTTGGGTGCTAACAATGACGACTGGCTGTAAATGCTGCATGTTTTGTCCAAGCGGGTTTTTCCTTAATATGAAATATAATATGGACAAACTTGACTGTTCGAGAACCAAGCCCGAAAGTGGGAAGCTAAGCGACAAAGTGAAGTAGGCGAGAGAGAGTACTCGAACCTGTCTGTGTGACGCTCTCCGTTGAAACTTGCACCACAAGACGAGAGGGTCGTTTGATGGCAAAGAATGGGATTCGAAGAACCCGGGGAGGATAGTTAAATGGGCCGGAGCAGAAATGAACGTGCCGTGGGTATCAGAGCATTGCTGAGCGGGCGGATCACGGAGCGCGGGCTCCTTCGAGCATAGCCTATGATCAGGGAGCAAGCATACAATACGCTAGACTCGTCTGTCGACCGGTCATTCCAAGTACAGATCGACAAGGAACGGTGAACTCGCCAACGTCTTGTAACGCCCGCAGTTCGGTGACTCGGTCCTGGAGTGAAAGGGAACGCAGCGGTGAGGGGCACATGTCATTGACACGTTAGCAATCCCATGATCGTACCCTTGGAGAGACGACCCGTGGACGGACCGGATTTATAGGGTTCGGAATGGTCAGCAAACCGGAAATATGATTATCTGAGAGCATGCTGCCGCCGTGAGGAAGCTCGATCGATGTCTGATTTTAATTTTATCTATCATGAGGGATGAAGAAGGTGGTAAGTCTGAAACCTTGACGGAGAACTGTCGAGTTCAACAATAAACCGGGTATACAGGTTCATTGGTTTGCCGACCTCCAACCTTGCAACGGGCACTACGTACGTTGGCTCATTTACTTTCTCTTCCACCTCCCCATGAAAAGTTCCGCAATCTGTGAGGCTAGTTCGAGTCCGAAGACTGACTCGGAAGTCTAGCGGGGATCGAAAATTTCCTTGCGAGTCGACGCCTCCAACTTCCACCCTTTGCTGCCATTCAGGCGAGGCCAACAAACTCCACAAGGTTGAACGCATTCCGCAACGCGCAAATGTGGATTCAAGGTCTTCCATTGCCCCCAGCGTGATGAATGGCCTTGCATTCACCTTGCCAGTTTTTTTTTGTTTACTTGACGATAACTCTAGGCTCAGTCGAGGCATGCGTGGTCCACAACACGACGCGACTTTGTCTCTAATCAGTGGGGAGGGCAGCTATCTGATTCGAGGTACCTGATGTGGCATGTATCCCCAGTCTCCGTGGAGCTATGCTACCGGGTGGTCCAGCTCACGCTTTATTCTAGGTTATTTACGACTCGTGTCGTGGCCATCAGGGAAGCAATACTCGCCCTTGGTGTAAACACAACGGAGTCCCGGTGATGCTCATTCCGACGTCTAAAACTCCTGTGTGGATCTGTTTTGCATGTGGTTAACGGAGACCGACTACTTATCGTAGGTTCGACCACAAGTGAGCTCTGCGATAAGTGGTCATGCAAGCGCCTTTGCTGATCAGTCTGAATCCAAGCGAATTGGCGTTCAGCGGTGAAAACGTGCGCTGGTTCATGATACTGCGACGCTCCCTTGCCTGCGCTGATCGGATGGTGCTCGTCCCAGCTGCGGATAACAAAGAATGACGCCTGTGGAGGGTGGAAGAGGCACAGGACTGGTCGTTGCGCCATGTCGTTGGGTGGGTGCCCGGCAATGGTCCTGGGTGGATGATGGGTATGGCAGCAGAACACAGAGTCGTAAGTGCCTATGTCTCCCGCCGTTCCCTGTCTCCCGTTTCCCTCTCCCACTCGTCCATCGTTCGTGTGTGCTGACCCGGTATTATACGATACCAGTGGTCGTGTGTCTTGCTTCGTCCATGGAGACGACGAAACGTGGAACGTAGGTGGCGCTGTTATCGTCAGCTGGCCCGGGAGTAGTGCATAGCGTCGAGCGGGTACGAATCGCTGTAGGTAAATTCTTCGATTGACCGGGCTCAGTCGGCTCGTCCTCTCTACCCAGGTGCTGGAAGATCTACTGGGATCAATGAGCGACGTACCACGTCCAAGGTGGCCGACGAATTAAAAAGAGTTGGTAGCATATATGCATCCCTCAATGGCTATAACTATTGTGATTTCCGTCTGCTTCTTCCTCTTTGCTTACTTTTGTTCAGTATGATTGGCTCTTCACCATGATAATACGATTGAGTGAAATGCAAGTCCGAATTGTGCAACACGCATGATCCACTAACCCGCCGCACTACTGGCACTCACTTCATCTCCACCCTCCGAAGCAGCATAGAGATCCCGAACGTCAACACATCCTCCAAGCAACTCTCTCCCACCCACACCCGACTGACCAACTTGAACTCACGGTAGTCCACCTTATCGAACAGCCGGGGAGAGAATGGGACGAACGCGTCTCTGTACCAACCCCATGTACCGTCGTCGTCCCGTATCGTGCGCCAGAATCGGTCAATGTGTATGCCGGCCGCGAGGTTCACATTGGGTGGTCCACTGGAGCTTGCGACCCAGCCGGGCGAGGCACCTTCGTAGGCCGTCTGGACGACAGGGGGTCTGGTATAGCGTGATCCGGCGGGGTGCGTGTTACAGTTCATTTCGATGCGGTGGATATCCGGGATTGAGACGCCGTCGCACGGATGAGTGGTGCATCGGAGGTAGAGTCTGCACTTGAACAGGTGATGCGTGCTGTGATGGAATGGAAAAACGCCTCTCGTCAGTTGGCCAGCTCTGTAAGAATGAAGAATGGGAACACCGACGCTCGTAGTCCGTCCCAGATGGTCACGTCTGACTCGGACGGCCGGATACCAAGTTGGACGTCTTTGAGGTCAGCCTTGGGAGTTTTTGGAGACTGGAAGGTGCCTTGACGTCCAGCTGCGACGCCCGCTCCTGGATCGAGACTCCCAGTGGGAAAACCACAGCCTTCCGAAAGTCGTTCGTCTTCTTTAGCCAGTGGTTTATCGACCTCGCAGCGCACAAGCATCGATGGGGAATCCAGTTCAGAGGGAACGCCGCTATGGAGCCTATCAGCGATTGCCAGAACGCACTCCTCTTCAGATCTGCGCGACGAGTCTCGCAATGGAGCAGTGGCTTTTCGTCCACGCTTCGTTGCCTTGCTGACCGGTGGAGCTTTCGAATCGGATGCCGGATCATGGGCCGCGCTTTTGGGAACGTCGTGCGTTGACGAAGGCTTCTTTTTCTTCTTTGTTAAGTTGTCGGCTATATCGTTGATGCGCCGACGAACGCCTTTGGTGTTCGAGGGGCGGATAGTGTCGATGGATGCGTACGACATCGTCCTGCGCAGTGTGCGAGAGCTGTCTGGAAGTGGCGTTTTCGGACGCAAAGTGTCGCATGGTGGATCGTCGTGCTCGCATGTGGCATGAAGAGTGTCGCGTGGTACGTGAAATGCATCGCACATTTTGTTAAGGACGCGTGCCAACCTGAGCGTCACGGACGTGCAAGGGCGATGGAAGTGATAGGCCAAGGATCCCAGACTTTATGGACATTCTGTCCCATTGTGGACCACAGCGGCGGTGCTGACACGCTTTGATGTGGAGGGTGGCCACAAATAATTGCGGCCGTTGGACGATGACACGCTGAAACAAGGTGATGACTGCCGTTAACGGAATGCATGGAGAAGAGCGGACATCCATACCTCCGGATGGACCAAGGTCAATTCATTAACCTCGACAGTATCAAGTACGACGTAGCGAACGCATCGAGGCCACGTGCTGTATGATACGCTGAATGACCTGAACTGAGGAGACCAAGAATTTTGAGAATGCATGGCAAGGACTGGACCCCGATATGCCCCAGGGATGAATATACCTTGGGAAAGCTGCAACTCCACGCCAGCATCAGCAAAGTCACTGGGATCGACGTAGAGTATCTTCGAGAGTTCAGATACATGGAAGTCTTACTGTCCGAGAGGATAAAGTGGGTGTCCAAATCCTGGACCACTCGGGTGAAAGATATTGCCCTCCTCGGGATCCGTTTCGGTGCCGATCGCATACCCCCTTTATCAGGTTTCCATGCCCGATTGTACAGTCGGTATCTGAGGGTATCTGATGAGCCAACTCAGAGACTTTCCATACCCATACGTCGACGGGATACCCAGTGTCAATCACGGCGAGCCACATGTACATCAGCTTGATCTTACACTGGCAAGCCCCGCCCGCAGGATCACCGTGCCCACACCCACATCGTGCTCACGACACCGATATCTGCGCCTTCGCTCTCTCCTCCTCGCGTTTCGCCGCCCGCTCGTTTGCCTGCTCCTGTCTTATCGCCGCCTTCACCTTTCTCTGCCGCTTCCGCCGGCCGTTCCCGCGCTTGGGCCCGTCGACGACGACAGGTTCCGCCATGCGCTGCTTTCGTTTTGCCAACTGCTCCGCGCGTTGTTTTTCGCGCTTTTTGTCCCGCTTGCGGAGCGTCGTGAAGGACGCTTTGAGGAGGCTACCGTAAGCGGTATGGAATTTTTGGAGATCGGAGGGTGAGACCTGGCGTGATCATGTCGTGTGATCGTGATCGTAATTATGGGGCGTGGAAAGAGAGAGGTGGTGGGGATCAGGATGATGAGAAGAAGGGACTTACGTGCGTAGACAAGTTGGCATTTTTACCGTCCGTGACACGAATCAGACATTGATACTCTTTCTCGCTGTCCGGGTCTGCATCGTCCATCGTGGCATCTTCGCCGTCACGAGTCACTGCGTATGCAACGATGAGCCTTTGAAGATGAAATGTAAGCCGACGCACGTCGTTTGTGTGTGAGCCATATCGTCCCCTTGTCTTTTGTGGACTCAAACAACGCAGTGAGTTGCTTGAGAAACTGGAACGACGTCGCGTCAATATCGCATCCTTATAGCGAGATCGCTCACGGTAGCGTTGTCGACGAGCTGCATGGACTCTCCGCTCCCAGCCAGTGCCAAGGTTTGGCCTGGTGACATTCCTCTTGGTCATCCCCGCTGATGTAATCAATTCGTTGCTCATGATCACGCTTTGTTCAGGACGTTCGTGGGACCGATAAAAGGTTGGAATCGAACATGCGGCGGCCCCGTCGACAGCGCCAACGACCGGCATGGATCCATTTCCACCACCCACAGGCGGAGCGTCTCTCCTGCTCTCGTTCAGGGTGCACACCAAGTCCGTGCTCATCTTCGGTGGTGATCCGCTAGCAGCAAGCAGAGCCTATGCCTCCCTCGAAGCAGACGCTGTCGTCAAGGTCGTCGTGAACGGCGGTCTTGGGGCAGTCTGCGAGGAGCTCAGGTGGAGAGCAGAGCACGGCCAGCTCGAGGTGGTCGACTGGGACCATCTCCCCGCTCCCGACTTCTCTGCAACCTCTGCGGATATCGACAGCCTACAAATGAGCCGGGACATGGCAGCCTTGGATCACTATCTTGCGAATACCCCCGTATCTATGGTATGTGTCACCGACACCACCTCAACATCGCCTTTCGTCTCCATCGCACGCATCCGCGCAACCCATCTCGCAAGCTTATGCCGCGCTCACCGCATCCCCATCACCGTCGCTGACATGTCAGAACTCTGCGATTTCTCCTTTACTGCAACACACCGCTTCGTAGACCCCGTTTCGTCATCCAAGAGCCCTCTACAGATCGGCGTAACCACGAACGGAGAAGGATGTAGGCTCGCGGGGCGAGTACGCAGGGAAATTGTTGCTGGGTTATCCAAGGACGTCGGAGCTGCCGTGACCAAAGTCGGCCAGCTCAGAAAGATGGCGAGGAAATTACCCAAGGGACATGAAGTCCCAGCAGGCGGTGAAGAAGGCGAGGACGGCACCGTGACGACTCCAAACCGTCCGGTCCCCACTCGAGCACTAGCCACCTCGGAGGAAAGCAGTATCGAGGCTGCCAGACGACAGATGAGATGGGTCGTGCAAGTTAGCGAGTACTGGCCCGTCTCGCGGCTTGCGGCGATGACAGAACGCGAGATGAAAGATATTTTGGACGGAGACGTCGCCCACGAAGGAACCATCCCCGGCCTCTCGACGGACGAGAAGAAATCACAGCACGGACTCGACCTTGATCGTCCCCTTCCCAAACAGACCAAAGGCCGCATCCTCCTCGCTGGATCTGGGCCGGGTCACTCCTCTCTTCTCACGCTCGCGACGCACAAGGCACTGACGAAACACGCTGACGTCGTACTTTCCGATAAACTTGTTCCAGCGCCTGTCCTCGAGCTCATCCCACCGCACGTCGAGGTGCGTATCGCGCGGAAGTTCCCCGGAAACGCGGACGGTGCGCAGATGGAAATGATGGAAGCAGCCGTAGAGGCTGCCAACCGCGGCCTGACTGTTGTCAGGGTGTGTATTGTTCCCACAGCGATCTCCTATTGGTCTCGTGTGCTAACAAACTCGTTTCTCAATCGCCACCCGCTCTCCATTCTCGATACTATATACGTACGATCCAGCTGAAACAAGGCGATCCGATAGTATATGCCCGCGCTGGCGAGGAGCTTGCCTACTTCCGTGCACACGGCTACGCCCCGATCGTCCTTCCAGGGCTCTCCTCTGCGCTCGCTGCACCCGCATGCGCCGGAATCCCAGTAACGCACCGCGGCGTTGCCGAGTCCTTCGTGGTCTGCACCGGAGTCGGGCGCCAAGGCAAGGCGGTCTCTCTCCCAGGATACGACCGCGCACGCACCGTGCTCGTACTCATGGGCGTCGCGCGGCTCAGCGAGGTCGTACGCGCACTAGTGTCGACCGATCACGGGGGACGACGGGACGGTCCTGCTTACCCGGCATATATTCCGATCGCGATCATCGAGCGCGGCTCGATGCCAGATCAGCGGGTACTCGTGTCGACGCTCGAGGATGTGGAGAGTGCGCTGGCGAATGTAGGGGAGCAGCGACCGCCGGGGATGATCATGATTGGGTGGGCTGTGTTGGCGTTTGGACGGAGGGACGGAGAGGGCGGGGATGCTGGGGAGGGGGTGCTCGAGGACGTCGATGTTGGTGCGGAAGAACAGGAGCGGCGCGATCGAGAACGCATCGCAAGGTGGCTTGGTGGTCGGAAGTGGGATGTTTGGGAAGGGTTGGGCACGGGATGGGCAGATCTTTGACCGCGCGGTTAATTGGTCGCGCTGACAATCGGCGGCAGCGTCTCAATACAGGTGTTCTGTTTCTCTGCGACGACGTAGATATAAATGTCTGAAAGAAAACTTGTAAGCTACAACTGACAAATACAAGAAGACGTCCGGGAAGGCGGCCTGGCATTCTCACACGGTCGAGCTTCGAACATCACAACTGTGCATCCAGTATGAATCGTAGGCCGTTCAACGATACCCCTCCACGGCCATCATCGCCTCAGACGTATTTTCTATCGGAAGAGTCGTCTTTCGAGCCCGAACCCGCCGTATCAGAGAATATCGATAACCTCTCATCAAGGCCATCACTGCACAAACTGCACCTCGAATGTTACGACGAATGCGTCTTCAATGATATACCGCAATACCTCGTCCGTATCAGCGACATGAGGCTCTACAGCCGAGGGGAGCTCTGGAAGATCTTCCGGCCTCTCGTAGACACCATAACCATCGACTTGAAGGAGGCGAGGCGTACGATGGCGTGCGCTGGTGAAGAACAGCTGAGGAAAGATTGCAAGGTTATTTGATGTGTTTCGCATCCACGCTCTCGGAAGTCCTGATGTCGAGGTCGCGAAGTAGGACAGCATCAAGCGACTCCTCAAATATGCGATATTCTCGCATCGCTGGGGCGAAGAAGAGCCAGAGTTCAGGGACATGTCCAGCAAGATTCATGCCCAACGACCTACTCCGGAGGGCTTGGGATATCAAAGACTCCAGCGTTTCTGCGAAAAGGCGGAAGAGTACGGCTGCGAGTACGTGTGGTCGGATACGTGCTGTATCAATAAGGAGAGCAGCTCTGAATTGGAGGAGGCGGTCCGGTCGATGTATCGGTGGTATAGGGATGCATTCGTGTGCATCGTGTATCTGGCCAGGTCTTCCTCTGTCATGGACTTCCCTCACGAACCCTGGTTTACGAGGGGGTGGACGTTACAGGAACTTTTAGCGCCAGAAAGACTTCGAATGTACGGCAAAAACTGGCGTCCGATCTGTCCAAAGGACGTGCGAGGAGACCATGACTTTCCTTTTCCCAACGACAAACTCAGCAAGTTCATGCTTCACTCCATCAGTAAAGTCACCCACATTCACTCCGAAAACATTCGAGACTTCAATTCAAGGTCACCACATCTCCTGGTGGCGACGAAGATGAGGTGGGCTTCAAAACGAAAAACTACTCGTATCGAAGATATCGCTTACTCCCTTTTGGGAATCTTCGACATTATGATGCCAATTGCATATGGTGAAGGAGAAAGGGCTTTCCAGAGACTACTCGAAGCCATCGCACAACGCTCTGGTGATCCAAGCTTCTTTGCTTGGGCCGGACCATGTTCCCGGCATTCCCTAGCCTTACCTTCCTCACCAGCGTCCTACGAAACAGTCATTTCCAAGCCTTACTGTGACCACGATTACGCCATCCGAAAGAGTGGTATCCAGCTCAAACTACTTGTCGTACAAGTGCAAGTTATCCATTCAAAACATCACTACGTACTCCAGCCAAAGGACCCCAGCCTGGCACGGAACGTGACAATAATCGGTCGGTTTATACGTAATTCCCAAACCGAACTCGACCTGGAACATTTCTATGCGGTCGGTGTGGTAGATTTCCGATTCGATGGATCGTTCAGCGCTGAGGGTCCAGACATGGGATGTATTTTACCGGAGAAGCGTCACTTTTGCATCTTCATGCGGATCGCTCGAGGGCGGGTAGGGTCTGGTTTGGAGCTAGCTTGCAGGAGGATCGACACGAATGGGGTCTTGCCACTGATTGAATGTAAAGTCGAGTATCGGGAAGTGCTCAAGACTGCTCTTCTCGAGCATACTCGTTCTCTGTTCATTTGATCACGCGACAAAGAGCTGCATAGAGCAACAGTGGACTCGTTGGGCGATTTGATTGTACTTTGCACTATATAAAAAAATTGTGATGCATGATGGCAGCGCTCGCGCTCTGCCGAGTTTATTCAGGACATAGATCGATACTGACCTCGAACTTCCACCCACATTTGGCCCGGGATACTCTTCCGAAGTCTCTTCCCGACGTTTAGCTCATTCAGGCGCGCATGCAAAGTATAATTGATACCCCCCTGGTAACCGCAGGCTAGCGATGCTCTCTCATGATGGACTTGTTCGACCGTTCAAGTTTCCTGATTCTGATTCTGAAGCCTGCCAGTGTTGGATCATCATAGAGATGCGCTTGTTCTTAGTAGGCGTTCATTAATTTCCCATGTCCACGAGAATGACACGATTAAACACCGTTCGCACAGAAATGGAGGAATTGAAGCCGTCGACAGGGAAAAGCCGAACCACAGCCCCCACTTGAGAGGGGAACGACGGGGGCTATGGTTCAGAATCGTAACCAACACTTCTACTGCTCAGCGGCATGTCGTCACAGTCCAAGCCTGCTGATCCCAGAGATACCATCTTATCCAAATCGGCCTTGCGCGAATTATACTTGGAATGTTTCGACGAATGCGTCTACAACGACTTGCCACAATACCTCATTCGCATCAGCGACATGAAGCTTATCGCCCGCGAAGAACTTTGGCAAGTCTTTAGGCCTCTCGTGGACATAATCTCCCTTAACCTGGAGAGGGCGAGGAGCACGAAGGAGACGTTTGGAGAGTGGGAACTGAAGAAAGACTGGAAGGTTACTCGATACGTTATATGCTCGGATTTCAACCAGACGTCTGATCGAGAACGTTACCAGGTGAAAATTAAACGACTCCTCAAATTCGCTATATTCTCGCATCGATGGGGCGTTGGAGAGCCCACGTTTAGGGATATGTCGAGTAAGATCCACGGCGAACGGCCCACTCCAGAAGGCCCCGGATACAGGAAGCTCCTCCGCTTCTGCGCAAAAGCAAAGGACTATGGATGTGACTTTGTTTGGTCGGATACGTGTTGCATCAATAAGGAGAGTAGCGCGGAGTTGGACGAAGCGATTCGATCGGTGCTATCGTTGGTACAGTGATGCATTCGTATGCATTGTGTATTTGGCGAAATCCTCCTCTGTCGACGACTTCCCGCGCGAGCCATGGTTTACGAGGGGGTGGACATTGCAGGAACTTCTGGCGCCGAGCAGGCTGAAAATGCTTGGCAGGGACTGGTACCCAATCTGTCCCAAGGCAAAGGAGGCACAGGCGTCCCCTCCCGAATTCAAAATCGCCTACCATCCTAACGACAAGGAAAACGACTTCATGCTCGATGCCATCATCAAATTTACTGGCATTGAAGTGGAGACCATCCGACGTTTCAAAGGACAGATTGCATTTGCCACCGTAGCTCAGAAGATGGTGTGGGCATCGAAGCGCAGGACGACCAGACTCGAGGATGTCGCCTACTGTCTTTTGGGAATATTTGTATTTGACGTCACCATGCCGATTGCATACGGCGAGGGACATATGGCGTTTCATAGACTACTCGAAGCCATCGCATAGCGCTATGAAGATGTAACGTTCTTCGCATGGAGCGGATCCGGTCGAGGCGACGCACAGGATCCAGAGATCAGACATTGGCGTGGGCTCGTCCCAGCTCGCCCTCATCGGACTCGGCTGTTGCGCCATCACGATTGACGTGAACCGTCGGAAATGCATCGAGAAACTACCCGTCTTGTTCGGTATCACCGTTCAGCAGCAGCAGAGGTGCGCATTACAAAAATAGTTCCCAATTCTTGGTCTGTCGATTGAACGACTAGGAATCATCGACGAAAGGACTGGTCGAGGATACAGACGAGAAAACTAGGGCGGCTTGGATTTTGTGCATCCTCTCGTCCAAGAGAATCAGCCTGCAGACTCTTTGTATGCTTGACCAGCAGGAGGCGAATGGGATTCGCGACGGGAAGATAGTCGAGTTGGGGTATTATGGCGAACATAACTAGAGGATTCATTTGGAACTGAAAGAACGAATTGGCGTGATTCATTGTAGAGATGGCTTGCAGGAAGGAGGAGGAAGAGACCGTTTGTGCACCCAAGACAACAATAAATTCGAGGGGAAGTTCGACAGAAACTGTGTCTACCGAAGCGGCTGAGCTCTTTAGCAGGCAAACATTGTAGTGATAACCTCAGTGACTCAGAATTTTGTAGCCTCTATGCGGTGACTGAGACAGTCTGCCGGTAGTGAACAATGGAAGTTGTCTTTGAGCGTTCGAGGGCATTGCTGGCGTCAACATAGGAATTGTGAGAATGCCCAGGCTGCGCATACATTCATGTGAGTGTGACGTGGCTTGAGTGGATACGCAGACCCTCCGTCGGGAGTTTGAGTGTGTTTTGTGCGTCGGTCCAATGGGGATTGCAAGACGAGTAGTAATCGCAGACTACCTCTGGAAATGACAGAAGGCTTCACCAATAAGTTGACTGCTTATCTAGTCGTTGCATCATCGCACCTACGGTGATCGAGGCAAGCGAACGAGAGTGAGTCCAAAAACAAAGCTAAAAACGTCCCAGGGTCACGGTGCAAGCCTAAAAGAAAGAGTCGGAAAAATAAGAGTCACCATGGTGCTCATCATGGTACATAACATTTCTTGGGGACATTGAATTTCAGACCGATAGCATTGGCTGTGTTGCTTCCGAGATCGTCCTCTACTTTTCCCTCATTTTCATCGTTGGTGTCGTTTTCGTTCGTTTCCCTACAAATGACGGAAGACTTCGCCGATAAGTTGGCTGCTAAGTGCTTACTCGCAGCGCTGAGATCCGAGTAAGAATAAGCGCCAAAGACACGAGGCACCC
>JBBPRS010000197.1:0-40928 GCA_038093155.1 Boletus huronensis | reverse complement strand
GGGACGCCACAACATTGCCATGAGTAAGTACGACCCCCTTGGGTGCGCCCGTACTGCCACTCGTGTACATAATGAGCGCCACATCCTCTGGCGTGGGCTTCCGAGCTTCTAGAATATCGATAGGTTGCGCCCGGCCGGTCGTGCGCAGTTCGTCGATCGAGACCGCCACAATGTCCTCGCGGACGCCCCGAATCTGGTCGATAATTGTCGACTTGGCGTCACCGTCGTAGACAACCAGTCGGACGGACGGCGTGTCCTTGAGGACGCGCGCCAACGTGGGGAGGAGTTCAGCATTGGTGAAGATGCCGACACAGTTGGGCTCGTTGAGTGAATGCGCGAGACCAGCCTCGCCGAGGGTATCATAAGCAGTCGCTACAGGCGTCGAGATCGTCGTACACGCGTGCGACATAAGTTGCCAATTCACACTGTTAAAAAAAAAAAAGAAAAAAAAAAAAGAAACATGAGACTCCACACCCTCCTGAGCGAACCCACGACGCACCTCGTCTGCGCATAAATATTGAACACCTCCGTCTTCAAAATCCCATGATGCAACAACCCGCGTGCGAGTTCCAGAACTCGCGCTTGAACGTCGAGAAAGCTAATGTACTCGAAATCGCTCAGTTCGAAATATTTCCACTTCTTGGTTTCGGTCACTTCCTTGCCTCCGACCATCTTCTTGACCTCTTTTTCCTCCTCGTGGATTCGGACGACGTTGCGCCACCCGACGGCCTGGCGTGAACCGTGCGTTCGCGCAGCGTGCGAGATGACGTCTGGTATCACGTCGATGCCCTCAAAGGGCTGCGTCAGCAGTCTGTCGGCTGTAATAGCCAACCTGCGAACGGCACCCTCGCCGTCAGAGGGCACGACGACGGAGCCGTTGCCAAAATAGTTGCGCTTGGTGGTGATGATAGACATAGTTGTCGATTCGTCTGGGTCGTGGTCGTTGAACACAACCCTTCCCCTGGCAAACCCAACTGCGCTAATTTTAAGAAGCGCCCCGGATCACGTGTTTAGTTCGTGCATAAGTGGCAATCATATCGAATGTAAACTCCGCCCGGCGCCCCAATCAATTGTGACAGCTGTCTGAAGTGCAAAGTCGCCCCGGTTGCCGGGGCTGAGTTTAAAGCTCAGACATCCGGAGTTTCAATATGAAGATTTTCCTTCGGCCCGCGGTGGATCCGGCGGATTCTTCCTTCGAACGGTCAAAGGCTCACATCACTTTAAAGCTTTTAAAAAAACGTGTCATTGTACATACAATGAACGAGTTGCGTAAAGTTCATGTTCTTTTGAAAAATGACTCTGGTACACAGGAAGGACGCACTAGTCCAGGAGTGGGAGATAAATGAAAGAGGCAAACCGTTTGATTAATAGCCGTCCACCAACCTCTCTCGTCGAACCGAGAGCCGCCCACAGCGGCCTTGGACTGCACTCTCGATATCATTTCCGAGGACCGGGAAATCCTCCACCGTCAACGCACGCATACCAAGAGCCCGAGCAGGTGCGATCACCACGGACCGCTGGACCGATGCTGATAGTCGTCGAAGTCGGCGGCGTCCAAGGGCAATGGAAGCCCATCGAGGTGTTCTGGGTGCCTCAAGACCACGTCTGATGGCATGGAGACCAATATCCGCGTTTTCCTCCTGAACGAAAAAGGTCCAGATCCCCTCGTCTCGAGCAGTCTAGCAGATCTATCGTTATCGCCATCAACGTCAGAATCCCACCAAATCGTCGCTCGTGCGTCAGCCATGTATTCCGCCAGAAAATGGAAGGGGTGAACCATAGCCTATCGCGGGAGTCCGCTCCAGACCTCTCCCAGACTTGGTTCATCCCATCCCCTCGCAGAATACCAAGACTTGCCATCTATAGCACTACGCTTCCTCATCCACTTGACAACGACCCATCTTGTCCACCGCCGATCTTTTTTTCTTCCTCGACCCCAATGGGAACAACCCTGGGTCACGCACACGCGCTTAGCGAAATTCAAATGCAAACTTACCACAACCCAGGACACGTTGTCCGCCTTGCCTTTTTTTCATCTAGTATTGGCCACTCGACCCCTCCACGCATCATAACCAAGGGTCGCAATGACGGCTTATTTCCAATTGGAAATCCACGATCTCGCTCTCGGTACCTGTCCGTGGATCAAAAGGAGCGCACTCTGTCCGGGAGATCCTGCGGCTACAGATTCGTCCAACTTGTACACTCGGCACATGTCACGTCCAAAGAAAGCATTATTAGGATCGGATCAAGACGAGGTCCACCTTGTTCGTACCATATCAAGCCTTGATGGCGCAACAAACACGAGGGTACCCTTGTCCAAACTCGTCCAGTTGAGTGCGCCCAAGCCACTTCGCCTGAGCACGCCCGCCAGACAAACACGCTCGCGACGGCAATGTGTCCACCCAAAGACCTGGTTCAGTGGCTGCGAGCTCGCCCCACCGGCGGTCATCTGATGAGTGGGTAACCAAAGACTGCGCATGCCGTATGTACAGTGCAGTCTTCGATTACGTGGATCGTGCAACCAAACCCCTCTCACGGCGTGGCAAGTGATCGCGATAAAAAAGGTCGTTTGGAAGATCTTCTCCCGCAGGTAAACAACGCCGCAAGCTCGTGGCCGGAGAGACCAACTTCGAGGCCGCTTGACCATACGATCCGTTTCGCGCGGACGTCGGAGACATATACACACCGCGCTCCGAGTGCGGATTATCGACGCGGAAGTGAACGGTGGACGTGCCAACACGTGTCACGACTCGAGCGACAATATATCGGATTGGGGAGGGGGAGGGGGAGGAAATGCGACCTCTGACGATAACTGTCATAAAGCATGCAAGGCTAGGTTTAATGATGCACATCTCAAATGATCACTTACGGCGACGCACACATGGCCCTCCCTATCCACACACTGGAGCAGGGGAGAGCGTGATAGACGGCGACAATAGACCCACCGCTGGTTGGAATAGAATACAGCCCCAGGCCGCCGACGATGGCTAACGGCGCCAATCAACATTGATGCCCCACACACGGCGGCAGGAGAGAAAAAAAGAAAAAGAGAAGAGAAGAAACCCACCGTACCGAAATGGATGACATGAAACTGGCATGGACGCAGCGTGTTTGTTCATATTGACGTCACTCGTCAAACACTGAACGGACCCCGAACACCCAAAATCGGCTTGCCCATAGCGGCACCGTTTCCGATGCGCCAGCGCGGACACCAAGAATGCACCATCCCTTGCACGGTGGCGCTCTGCCTTCCCGACGCCACTCTCATCGCTACACCAGCTTCGAAACCTAACGAAACGGGATTCTCGTGTACACTTCCTCAGCATCACAGAAGAAGGCCGCACCTCGCGGGACGACTTTCCCAAACGCCATTCGGACGTGTGGGCCGTGAACGTTTGTGAACGTCCGAGAACGGATCCGACGGAAATGCTATGGATTGCACAGATGCCAGACTTAAAGCACAACACGGCGTATTACAACAACAAAGTAGCTAGAGAATAATCCGAGTGATCGTGGCATACATTAAAAAATATACAGGAAAAAAAAAAAAGAGTGGGAAAGTGTGTGGGTTGAAAAGATTATACTCGCAGAAATTTTTACATCAGAAGACCCCGGGCTTGAACAAGGGCACGACCATGTTTTCTCGGTTGGTGACATCGACACCGCGGAAGTACCCTTGCGTGATTACAACCGTCAGCGTCGTAAACGAACGTGAGACCGTCAGGAACCCTTACTTGGACTGAGGTAGTACCACAACACCGTCCCTTGAACAAAGTTCTCAAGCGCGAGCAGGTACTTTCCCAGCTCTCGGTCCACCTCGGGGCCGAATGAAGGTAGCTGGTTCTTCAACGCAACATATTGCTCGACGCGCTTTGCGAGCATCTCCGTCAGGATGTCAATGGCAGCCTGAAGACCGACATTGCGTTCGTGCATGATGCAAAAAACCAAGTTTTGGTAATCGCCGTCCAACTGTTCTTTCTAAAAGAATAGGACACATATCAGCGCGTGAACCAAGCGAGCATCCAACCGATCTCACATTGAAGGAGCAAAGGTCCTATTCAACCAAGAGAGAATCAGCGACCGTCGCATCAAACAGAGAATGCACACCCACATTAGGCCATGTCATGAGGTCATTAGTTGCGTCGGACATTGCCTTCATGATGGGGCTCTCGAAGACCTCATCTGGGAGGTCTAGGTCGAGGGAATATTCAATCATTACTATAGAAGCCACGCCAATCAATGAATTGCCGAGCGCATATGGGAAATGTCCAAACCTTCGACCATGTTGGCGCCGATGGTACCACGACGCATGAGAATAAATTCCTCAACGGAAGGAATGCGTTCTTGGGACCGGTTCGTACACTGTTTGAATTGTGAACCACTCCATTTTTCATAGGCACAAACAAAGCTATGGGATAAGTTAGAGGCCGTGAACCGTCATCCGGAAATAACTGAATACCGTTTGTAAGAGCCTGGAGTAGAGGTTTCGCGAAAGCGAGTGAGAAGACTAGAAGTTATTTTTCTGAGTTACGGCATGAGATCACGATGGGCCGAAACACATACTCGTATAACATGGCAGCGTAGGGATAGTCCGGGCGAGGACCTTCTGGGTCAGCCATAACCTTCTCAGAAATACGGTGCCCAGCCTGAAGATCATCAGGGTTGGATCGAATGTCTCCATCATCCGCCCAATCGTCGGTCTGGTTCGGGGTCATTAGCACAAGAGACAAGGGGCACCGACGATAAGACGTACAGCAAAGGCCCAAAAGTAGAATATGATACAAGTGACGAGATGGTTTACATCCGCATCGGGGAAGGTGAGAGCAGCAAACAAGTCGAATTTGCCGTAGTTTAGGAACTTGGATCGTGTCCGGTCGTCGTACAAACCTATGCTGCACACCAACGTTGGCTGCGAGTTCAACAAGCGGAAAGCAAGGTATGCATACCTATTAAACCAAGCGCGTGCGGCGCGGTCGGCCTCTGCTTGGTGGCCATTCACCCGTAGCTCACATACACGGCCAGTGATGGCGGAAAGATCTTGAAGACAGAACTGGGGTGGGAGGGAATCGAAGATCATGACGAATTACTAGGAGAACTGTTGAACAGGTTTGTACAGCTCAGACTGGCTGAGAGAGGTTGTGCTGGGGGAGCAAAGTGCACGTCCATCGGAGCCCTTCTTATACAAATCGGACTGAGAAGATATGATCTCAGCGATATCCGAAGAACTGACCTGCGCCAAGGAAGGTTAGTATAAAAAAGACGCAAATTAAATTTGGGGAGACAACGCCCACGGTGCGAGTTGATCGCTAGTACCTTGAGCATCACGACACATATTACACGTGAGGAAGACCCCAGGACACCGTGTTGTTCGCATCTCGGTAGTTCGACAAGCGACCGGTGCACTGGAGATAAGATTGTCAAACATGCTGACGACGCGCCTTTCGTTTTTGCTCTGGCTTGGTTAGATTCAACTTGAAGGACTTGCAAGCAACCTGAAACCTTAACCCTGAATGTAAGAAAGAGCCGATAGGCTGACAGAATATGCACCGCGCTCCAAACGGGAATGGGGCGTGGCGCTGTGGTAATCAAGATCGCATGATCTCTCGTTGGAACGCCAATGATAGCAATCGACGAGATTGGCCGACCTCCAGGGATCCTCTAAATCCGTACAGCCGTTCCGGTTCCTGAGTTTTGGGTTCTTCAAGATGTCCGTCAAAAAACATGGGCCTGAGAAAAGTTCCACAAGCGACAAGTGACAAGGTCCATGCTGATCGCTTGAACATGATTCCGAATGGAGGACGTCCAAACGTACGAGGTTGCAGAACTATCTTGGGACTCCGCAAACGCGTAACGGCAACGCGAGTACACGAGGCTGCTGCAATGCAACGTGTTCAGGAATCATCATCATGGCGTGCACATACGGTGGCATTAGTTGCGAGTTGTGCCACAACTTATCATGATCGTAGACAGCTTATGTTATCTCATCTCGACTGCTACCTGGCAGTGGCTGGTGTCCCGTATGCCGATCAGTCGGTATGTTATTTTTCATCACAAGGGACGCCGTTGTCCCCACCTTGAGTGCTTCGCGAAAGTTTATTGTGATTAGCGACTCTCCAGAAGAACTGTTCGGCCGACGAAGTAGCAGCACAGGGGGCAGGCTCTCGCAGGTACACGTAGTACGTACGCGTCGGCAAGGGCCACAAGTTCGACTCCAACCTCTCTCGTGCTAGATCGGCGCTCGCCCTTATGCAGCACTGAATCTGTTACGCATCGATTTTACACTCAAAGTTCCGAACAAGTTCTTACACGATGATGTGACGACGAGGCTAGCGCTTAACCCTATACCTCTTTCGAATCAGTTGGAGCAATTTCACGCAAGGACGTCAAGTCGCGATCGTCAGAACGACATTCCGGACACCCTGCGGCCCGTCGGTCTCTCGTGTGGTGTGGTCATCTCTCTCTGGCCATCGCTGTGCATGCCCAATGACAGGCGTCCGCGCCATCATTGATTCATTAGTCCAATCCAACGTCGGCAATTCGTTGCAGGTTCTTTCGAGAGAACCACTAAACCAAACCGATCCGGCCTTCGCATGAATTTTGTATGGTTTCTCGAACCTCAACGAAAGCTTCCATGTGACCAACTTTGGGCTCGCGCGGTCGTACTTTTGTGCTAGTAGCGTCGCGTTTTTTTCGGACGAGAGGCTTCGCATCACCTCATGATAGCTAGGGGAACCAAACACGTGTCATCCTGCCATCGGAACGCTCTCAAAACTGACGGCATTCTCAGGACGTGTCTTACTTACTGCCGAGGATCGTTGTTCTGATCGTGCTGGTTTGGCCACGACGGTACAACCCGTGCTGTTAGTGCATGCGATTGGGCTTATGCCCTCGGCCCCCCCTTCCGTTGCCGAGGTACCGCCGATCGTAACAGCATTCTAACAGGGAAGCTTTGTAAACTTGTACGTCGATGGCGCCGACGATGGGAAGGACCCTTGTGGCGACTCATCTCCATTCACCTCCATCAACCTTCCACCGCACGAAATGGATCACGGCTCACGCACTATCCATCATCGAGATCTCCCATTCCGAAGCTCTTCCCCATACGGGATGCGAGACAATCGGAAGTTGGTCAAGAGCGATTTCAAGGAAAGATATACGCCGGAACGTTCTCACGTCACAGCGCTAGTGTTGCTGTGAAACTAGAAATGTATTCGTATGTTCGATTCTGATCTACTTTCCGTTGAATCGCTGCGCAGGAACGGCACTTACCCGATTGAATTCCCCTAGTATCACACGCCGGGTTGCTTTGGAAGCCCACCAAGACGAGTATGGTTGGACTGTGAGTGATTCTTGCCACTGCCAGAGACACAATGAATCCCTGTAAGACATCGCGCGAGGCTGTTCCCCCCAGTACGTTCGGATCTGGAACAGGGACACGCATCTCCTCCAACATAGATCCCCTCTCCTTTTCCCAGCGTTATTTTGACAGTGGCGCTGCTGTTCCTGGAAGAGGCGCGCCCGAGAGATTGTCTGATAATAAACGTGCGTCTGTAACATGTGTTACACGCCACGTAGTTGACAGACAGCGCGCATCATGGTCGGTATGCAGAGACTGAGACATCCCGGCTGGATGGACTCTGAGCCTAGGCGCTTTCTGAATTGTTCTTCACAACTTCCGGTCCGTTCCGCCGTTTAGGAGCAACGGTAATCTGATACATTTCTTTTTCACCGCGGCCGTTCGGGACCCATAACAAACCGTCAAGAGGCGTGTGTCACCCGTTCTTCCCAGTCCATTCGTAACATTCGTAAACGCCGTCGAGGCATGTCGAGGGCACGATGCATGACAGTGAGTCGAAGCAGAGGGAAATAATATTTAAAAAGTGATTAAAAATTACAATTAAATAAAGGCCCTTTCATGAAACATGTTTGATAAGCTTGCCATACCACGCACCTCACGCCATCCTGGGTCTTCTCCCCATGGAAACTCGGCATTCGCTTCCCAAGGAATATTACATGTCGCAGACACGTCGTGCGCAGGTTGACAAGATCATATATCTTTCTGACGGCCAACTTTTGACAAGTAATCCCTGTCCACTTCGCGTGAACGAGGGAAGACGCGTTCCACGTAGTAAACAAGACGATGTCAACCTTTTCATTCCCCTCTTCTCAACGTACGCACGCCCACCTTGTTCAACAAACCGTCCAGTTCTTGTTGAGCCCCAAATCGACGGAGATCTCAATCTTATCGTGCTCAATATTTCGAAATGAATTGAAATATGGAACGGCCTGAATTCCATGCGCCATCTGAAAAAGGGAAGACGAGCCGTCAGCGCCATCATTCATATTTTATTTCAGGTCGGATAGGCACGCCACCTCATTGAACACGCTGCGCATATCTTGATCTTATCCTATGAAGGTGGGATAGGTTTATATCTATTCAGCCCATCCAGACGTGTGATAACAACGCTCAAGGGTGTCCGAGGTGCACGTCGACGTATAGGGAAACGAGAAGAACAAACAAACGTTTACGGAACCCATGTCGAACGTCCAAACTGACGATCGAGTAGGGACATAGTGCCTACGCCGCCCTACGGAAGCCGGAGCGTCTTGGATAGCGCCGCCCGTGGGTTCCAACGATAGGTACCTATAAGAAGGTTAGTGTTATCACACAGCACTGCAGAGGTGGTGGAGGGGAAATCAATGGCGACCCGGCGGCGCGCTTGCCCATTACGTCGTTCCCATACGTACCACGTCACATATCAAGCGAGAGGCGATACAGTGTACAGTACCAACGAGAATACGAACGGGACAAGAACGCCCCCTCCCGCATCACGGTCAGCGGGGGGCGAGATTATGCTGTCATCCGTCGGTAGTAGGACCGTTACCAGCTGACGAAATCCAATCAAGCCATTTATTTATTGTATCCGCAACGATCAAAAAAAGTTGCCGAACCGGGCAACTTTGAACCAGACGTCGGACGATGGGCCCCAAACGCGAGCTCGAGACCCGTCGTGCTGTACTTGGCTACGTGATAGCGTGTGTGCTCTTTCATCGAACCGTGATCGTAATGGGATGATCACAACATGAGTACCCTCTCAGTATCCTCCGTCTCTCTTTTTTTTAGGGGGGGGGGGGGTAGCAGGACCAACTGCGTGCTTTCACACAGCTATTCAATCCACCATACTTTTCGGCGTACATCCCAGTGGGTTTTGGATTTGTCAGGGTACCGGTTCGCTGTGAGACTGACATGAATTACGATCACGATGTGGCCATATCTAAGATCGTGGGGGAACCCAGACGGTGTTCGTCCGTCTTGGTAGCGCGCCGCCACCTGCGGCATAATATGTCAGTGCGGCGAAGAATGTTGGCAGAAGGTTTGAAAGACGAACTTAGCCCTGAGACAGAAGCCGTTCTAGTTACTGCGCGTAGCACAGCAAAAATGGTCGGGTGAGCGATGCCGTTGGAACGTCCTGGAATATTTTAGATCAGGTTCTGAGGGAAAAGTATCGCTCAGAGTCTGGAGACGGGCGCCGGAATCACCAGTCCGTGATGCGTGATGAATGGAATCAATTTTCCAAGTCGGCCACCTTCTTATCTTTGACGCTATCTAGTGATGCGGCCCGTCACACTGTTCAAGATACCGGACCGCTCCCTAGACGCTTGTCACTTGTTTCAGCCATCCAAAAGTGTCAACTCCGAGCAACACGCCAGGTCCTCATGATGAACGGGGACAAAAAAAATATTGATGATGTGTTACAATGATCGAATGACAAACAATGTCGCATTTTAAGCATCTATTTCGTTGCATCCAACAGCCTCTTCTCCGCTTCCTTGAAGTTGACGACGTTCCAGATCGCATTAAGGTACTGCTGGCGTGTGAGTGACCGCAGTCTGACGCTGGAATGACAAAAATCTCACATCGACCTTGACGTTGTGATACTTTTTTTTTCCAAACGACACGATCAGATTGGCTCCCTTCGTGCTCATTCAAACTCACCTGGAGATAAAATGCCTGTAAAAAGAACGGTGAGCAAACAATGCAGTGCATCCATGATATCCAACACTCACATGCTCCCAAATATCCACACCAAGGATGGGTACGTGCGCTGATATACAACTCGTAAGCATCCATGATACAATGCCCTCGACAGCCTGGAACATACAGATCAACGGGTCCTGGTTCGCAGTCGTGGCAATCTCGAGCTTCTTCGTGGTCGAATTGTATCCCTAGCGAAACGGCAGGTCAACATACACCAGTCCTCTCACCACGTACGATACCACGACTCACGAGCCAACCCCACCCGCTACCCTGGATAGCAGCCGTCGTCGCATTGAACTTTGTCTTGAACTCCTCCACGGATCCAAAATCGCGCTCCAAAGCCTGCTTCAAAGGTCCATCCACGAGCTTACCCCCATCCTTGTTCACAGGGGACAAGTTCGTCCAAAACAACGAATGATTGATATGTCCTAGTTTATAGGACGCCGTTTAATCATACACGAAACGATCAAAGGCAAGGGAGACCAAGGCACGGACCTCCGCCGTTAAACCTGAGCGCAGACTGCAACGCAATCTTTTCGCGCGTAGACGTCGACTCGGCATACGCCTTTTCGGCAGCATTCAAGCCGTTGACGTAGGCCTGGTGATGCCTGGTATGGTGCAACTTCATGATCTGCTCCGAAACATGGGGTTCAAGTGCCTATCATGTGTTTTACTGTGCCTCAGTAGCGCGCCTCTTGTCCCTGACTAGAAACGCACGTCGTAACCGTAGGGCAAGTCCGGGAGCGTGTGGACCGAGGCGACGCTGCCTGGTCTGGCAAACGCACGCACGAGAGCTGGTCTCAACGTAGTTCTGGCGACGGACAACATGACGGGGAAAGTCACAGAACGACGAGCAAAATACGTTGGGAAACGTCGCGGATAACGTCATTGCTCACATTGCCCTGAATTTTCCGATTTAAAACTCCGAAGCCGTGTAAGTACCTAAATTACCTAAATTTCCCGCCAAAAAACGTTTTCAACCTCTCACAAAATAAAACTTTATACCGTCGAGGGTTCATCGTGCTGACGGCGGGTGCTTGGCTGCCTCGTCGGCTCGAATCAAGCGACCGACGGTAACGCAAGCTTACACCTTTATTCCTCTGGCCATGTCCCAAGCCTTGTCGGCGAGTGACAAGAAGATAACGCTCACACCAACGTCCGTAAAATCGCGCCATCGCAAGTTTCCTCTTTATGTAACCTGGTAGAATAATCACACGTCGAACGAAAACAAGAGAGACCAAACGGATAAAAGTAATAATGATCAGCAGAAAGAAAGAAAAAAGACAGACAGCGAAGACTTGACGACAACATCATCAACAAAAAAAGTCAAGGAATAGACGAGTGATGCAATATAAAAAAAAGAAAAAAAAAAAAACAGAGGGACCTCATCTCCCCCATCCATTGCTCCCAGCTCTCCCTCGTGACCTCGCCTGTGCAGCCCATTGCCGATCACCACGCTCCCAATCGAGTCGATCTCGGTCGGCTGATGGCCCCCGCGGGATGTATTGAGAACTCGGGTATGGCGGCCGAGTGGGTGGATAGGGTGGTGGGTGCGTCGACTGAGCCATACTCCCCCGGAGAGCACGGGGTCCACTTGGAAGAGGTCGGGAAGATATCGGCGTCGGCGTAGGACCAGCAGCATTTGACAACGGTGAACGGGAGAGCGGGGGAGCAGGCCGACGTGTGACAGGCGTGGTCGAAGATGAAGTAGGCCCAAAGTCTGGTGACGACGGGTGGACGGCGTGAAACGAGCGCGGTTGTGTAGGTAGTGTATGTGATTGCAGCAAATAGGTTTTTGGTGGAGTGGAGCTAGTAATCTCGCCATCTTCGTGTGAGGGGCGACGGGAAGGTGGGATGCTTGACGATAGAGTGGGGACGTGTGCATACAGCAGCGCATTCGGATTCGGCGTAGAAACAGGGGCGCCAACTGAATTCGAGCGCGAGTTGGCAGTCGAGGTAGACGTGGATGTCGACACGGAGGCGGGTGTTGACGTAGAACCAGGCGTCGAAGCAGGGACCGACCGAGGTATAGAGCCTACAGGACCAGTGTGGTCTACCGTTGTGGTTTCGCTTGTCTGCTTGGTCGTCAATGGCGGCGGCGGAGGTTCAGGAGCAAAGCTCACAACATCAGGCGTGCGATCATCGGAACTAACAAGTCCACTTGATATCATCGCATCCATTATCTCCATCTTGGCCGTGAGCGTCGTTGTCGTCATCGGAGGGTTGCTATCTGTTTCCACCCGCGTTTGATCCGTGTTAACCCTCTCATCCATAACACGCGATGGAGTTGTTGATGGACGTGCAGGCTGTGAAGAGGACGGCATCTCTGCAGACAGCGTGTTATCTTCTTCCGTAGTTATCTCCTCCCTAGTGCGCCCAGAGCCAAGAACAACGTGATGCTCATGCCCAGTATGGTCGTCAAGCCCATTCGTGCTGACATGTACAGCCTTGGTCTCGTTCCCATACGTCGCAGGGTACGGTGGATGGACCGAGATAAGTACAGCCTCAGACGAGTCCAGGCCATCCTCCTTGATCGCGTCATCATCCATCTTCACATCACATGGGCCGTTGACGGCGTCGTCAGAATCCGCGGTCTGCACAATGTCGGCGTGTTCGCTTATGAGTTCCTGCTTGACGTCGACGCTGGGACTGGATGGCAATCCAAGACTGTCAGGTGTTGCAGGCGAACGAAATGATTTCGCTGCCATTTCCTCCTCCCGTTGCTTCTTCTTGCGTAGCGCAAAGTCCTTGAGGGACATTTTCACTTTGGGCGGTGGCGGGGGTGATAGTTCTTGCGTTGGCTGCGCAGGCTCAGGTTCAACAACCATCGTTTCAGCTTGTGACGTCGTCTCGTCGACAGTGGACGTCAATGGTGACGAATCGTTTTCCAGCGCAGCACCGTCCATCACCGCGGGGATCCTGTGGGGTAGGGAGTCTAATGACGTTGGAAGCTGGGAAGAACCGGACATGTGCAATGACGAATACTCGTCCCCTGGAACGTGAATCATTCTGCTCTCAGGGGACGCCGCGTGCGAAGGGCCATTACCATCTTCCCTCTGGCTATCTCCGGTGACGTCGACATCAACATCCATGGCATCGCGGTCCAAGGGGAGAACGTCCTGTTCGTTCGCGTCGGCGTTGGGTGAGACACCACCGTCGGCATCACAAGGTTCCTCCGAGCTGTCAGCTGTCATTCTCCCTCTCAGCCGAGGCAATCCGCACAATATTTCTGGCGACGCGAACCGAACACGATACGCTTCCCCATTGGTAGGACGCCTCTTCTCCACATCCGACGAAGAGTGTACCTCGTGTCGTGACTCGGGTGACGACCTATACGGTTGTTGATATTGTGCCTCAGCGGGGGTATCGCGAATGCCGTCGGGAGGGTCGAGGGTCACCGTCGGTGCAGAGAATGACGTGGGCAAATAAGGCGATTCGTTCTGCGGATGCAAATGTAGAGATTTGGACGGTCTATGGGATGGAGGTGAGGATGTTCGATGATCTGAGGATCGTTCCATCGAGGCAGATGCAAAAGATAGCGACGTGGATTCGCTGGGGCTGAACAATACAGAGAGATGTGCTGAGGATGATGCATCAGGCGAATGAAGGGAGAGCTTTGAAAACGGGGCAGAGGGCGACACACTTGAAACTAGAGGTGGGGGGTGAGACTGTACGGATGCTGGAAGGTGCGACTGAACTTGCGCTTGCATTGCGAGTGGGAACGATGTCGAAGAGGATAGAGTGTCATTGTTGACTTGCGACTGGACAGGAGACCGTGCGATGATTGAATTAGGAGGAGCTGGCGTGGGCGTGGGCGTGCCTTGCTGGGGTGGCTGGCTCGACCGCCCCGATGATGCAGACGTGAGTGTGGAGGTTTGTGGCGGTATCCACGCCGCAGATACAGGTACACCATTCTTGTCCCACTGAATGGAGCCACGAGGGGATGAGCTTCTCACCACATGAGCGTGTGCAAGAGATGAGACAGTGGTCGGATCGAGCGAGGCAGGCATCGGCGGGGGTGGCATTTGCCGTGTATCTATCGAGAATCAGGGTGAAAAACGACCATTGCACCGCCCCACACAAAGGGCACTTACCGTCCGATCCACCAGCCTCCGTCTCTGTGTCGAACTCTGTCTCTTGCCCGTCTGCACCGTCTTCCCCATCACCATTCACACTCGCTGAGACCTGCTTAGGACCGACCCCCTTGCTACTGCTTCCTTCCACAGCACCAGAAACGGATGTCGGACTTTCAGCGTTCACATCAGACGGGCTTCTCCATCTTTCATGTGCTCTCCAACTCTCGGCACGTTTTGAGTGATCTCGTGATGGATCTTCTGGCAACGGTTCTGATTGTCCTGCTGGAGGTCGAGACCAGGCCTTACGCATCCGTGGGGGCAATGTAGACAGAGAAGGGTCGACGTCCAGACCGTCATTGTCTGCCACCCAGGGTAGAAAACGTAAGTAACCTGACCACAAGCTACAACCAACCAAAAGCGAAAAGAAAAAAGAAAAAGAAAAGAAACACATGGACTTCAGCAAGTAACCACTTACCATCAACCACCCGAGCCTTCCCTTTTCCTTTGCTATCTACATGTGGATCCTCCTCCGCCCTCCCTTCAGGAAACGCTTCGAGACTCGACGGCACAATCTCCACTCCGCCCCATCCGCCATTCGTTGGCACCTTCTCCCGCGTCCTAAACCCCCGCTTGACACCCACCAACGGACCCAAATCAATCGCTTTCTTGGCCTTTGGTTTCGGCGTCGACACGGGTACCGCTGGCGCAGCAGCGTTGGCATCCTTCCCTTCATCCACATGTGTCGCATCCTCCACTTTGTTCTTCTTCGAGACCTTGCGCTTCTTGACCTGTGGAATCCGCCTATCGACTTCGATCGACGCGTCCATCTCAATGTCCACGTCCACGTTCATACCCAACCCACGATTCCGACTCGAACGCAAATCCGAGTGGCCATCCCCTTCCACGTCGACTTCCCCCTCGCCGTCGTCCCACTCTTCGCTCGCACCATTCACATCGGAGGAATCACCCTCGGATCCCTCGGACGTCATCTCGCCACCGGGCCATGGCCACCGTCCCTCGACAACTCTCTCCATAACACGAACAGCACAGTCTCGCGTCGAAGCGCCACAAGCACAAGTCGTGAACGTACTGCTCAGAGCGTGGAGAATCGACGTGAATTGAGCGCGGAGGTGGTGGAGGTATGCTGGGCTGTATTTGAGTCAGTCGCGCAGTCGATGACGTTGAAAAGATAGTGGATATGGAACGGAGAGTCAAATCAGTGATCGAAAATTGGCGGAACAAATAAAGGTACGCCGCAAGACGAAAGACTCACGCAAACATTCCAGGAGTCTCCATCAATGCAGGTAACATATGCACCGCATGTCCATCGTCCCATTCCCAGCCTAACACAATCTCCTCGTCTGCTCTCAAGTCTCGCAACGCGAACAACGCAAAAGAGAGCGACGTCGGGTCCGCATCAGAGTCGGATGCCGAAGGCGTATCATCTTGGTCGGATGAGTCGTCCGTCTGCTGCCCTTGCATCCGCGACATTGGAGGAGGGACGGATATACCGTTCACCGTTCGTGGTGGATCACCATCCTTGGAAACTGTGCAACCGTCAGACGCCGCCTTCGTACACTCGGCCCTATGCTGCATCCCCTTCCCCCTCTTACTTTCCCTTCCCTTTGTTCCACCACAAATGACGGGCCTCACCACTGCGTTTGGCCAACACCCGCACCTTGCCCATCTTGCTTTGCTATCCCCGACATCTTCTTTGCCTGCGGCTTTCCCATCTCCTTTCTCACCAGAATAGGGAGGGTCAGGGACTCCTCCAATACCTCGTGCGTCCAGCCCAACTCCCCATCCACCTCCAACGAGCCTCACCTGCGGCTTTCCCATACCAAGATGGGCATACCCGTTTAACGGGTCAGCGAGATACGCAGCAGAGGGTACAATCGCGGCTGTATAGGGAGCTAGGAGAGTGGTCGACGGGATGGTATCGTTCGGGTTGGAAAGTGAAACGGTGTTCGTGGAAGGTGTGAAAGGGGACTTGGCGTACGAGCGTGGATGCGATGAACTAGGTACAGGGGGAGACATGTAATTGGATATAGGTGGTGACGGGTAAATAGAGGTATGCGAGAAAGGCGAAGGATCCGAGGCAACATGTAACTTGGGAGATGGGGGACGGAGATGTGCGGGTGTACATGTCGTCGAAGCTGGGGGAAACTGGGAATGCAAGCCCGAATCTAAATTGAAGTAAGACATGGGTGGGTCGGTCCGTAGCACCGTCCGAGGGACAAATACGTCCCCAGCATTTTCGTCCAGTATCACTGGCGTCGTGTTGTCAAGGGGAGACATGGAATAGCCATAACGATCCCGGTACCTGCACTATCATTAGCAAACAGGCATATGCATACAAGCAATGAGACACATCGTCGCCTGTATGCGGCATCCATCGAAATGAAAGAGTAGGAACAACATGAAAGACAACGAAAGAAAAATAAATTCACCCTTGTGAGTCCACCCTCGTGTATCCTCCGTCATTATAGATCTTCGGTGGCAGGTTTATGAGTGGCGACGGGGGATTGAGAGCGGTGACACCTCTCCAGGCTTTCGCAACACGAAGCAATTGGGCGTAGACGGAAGGATTTGGATACATGTCTGGAGGGAAGGTAACTGGCGTTGGGGGTAGACTGCTGGAGGCGACTGGTCCGCCACCATTAGGATGTGGCATGCGTGAGCTGCCAGGCTGTGGTTGCGCCGAGGTATGATTTGGGGGAGGGATAGATGGAGATGACGGATCAGCAGGAGAGAGCATCGACGCACGTCGCTTCTTCCTCGACGAACCAGAGCCCTCGATAGCAGCAGCAACAGCACTTCCCCTCCTCGACTTTCGTTCCCCACCCGGACTCGCCTTCCTCCTCGAGGCTGGCTTCCCCACACCACCGCTTCCTTCGTCTGCCGCCGAGTTCCCGCCGATTCCATTGGTAGTTGTTGCTCCCGGCGCCGCTCCGTTTGTTCCATGTGAAGCCTTCATGCGCATAGCCCTCAACCTCGCTTTCTGGGTCTTGACCGCTCGTTCTCTATCGACCTCCAGTGCAGGATCACAGAGCCAACACTTCCAAAATTCGGGTACCTCTCCGCCTTGAATGATGCCAAAACAGGCTGCATGACACCACCGTGAACAGTCGTCGCACGCGATCGAAAATCCATCATCGTAGGTAAAACCACAGATGCACGAGATGGCGTCCGAGTCTGGTGGTGGTGCATCAGAGAGAGCGAGTGGATGTTGCGACGTAGAGGGAGATGCAAACGGAAGCTGTGAAGATGGAGGGGTTTGTGGCGGGACAGAACTGGCGTGAATGGGAGAGAATGGACGTTGCTGGGGGTGTCGTTGGGAGGATGCTGTCGAGGATTTCGTCGACACGTTTGAGAGTGGACAGTTGGATCTGATGGGTGGCGTCGAGGAGGTCGCTAGAGGGTGAGACGACTGTGGTGGCTTGGTAGACAAGCCGTCGCTCGAGATGCTTGGGGGGATTGGCATCGCGGTTGCTGCTGACAGAGCTGGTGACGGCTGCTTCCGTTTGAGTGGGACAAGTGAAGGCGGGAGTGCGGACTGGATGATATGCGGAGCGCTTGTTCGATCGATGGCAATACCGACACTACTCGAGGTCAGGGACGGCCCATGTGCATGGGCAACGTGGTGATGAGGGTGTGGTTGTGGTTGCGGTTGCGGGTGGGACTGGGAGGCGTTGAAGGGAGAAAGACGGAGTAGAGCAAGGGCGGCTTCTGTCGCATCGCTGTTCATCACACCCACGAAATACACCGAAAAAAACACTTGGCTAAGTCGTCTCCGTGTTCCAGTCGTCGTCGAAGGTGTCGATTGTGAGCGCTGACCGTTTTTCTTGTTGCCGTCGTTGTCGTTGTCGTCGGCAGGTCGAGTCACTCGATGGTCCTCCTCGCTGCACTGACCGCTTCCCCGGGGAGTAAAGTGCAAGATCCCTTTGAGCTCGACGAGCCCGACGACGAGGAGGCCAGGAAAAAGAAAACGGCGAAAGAAAAGTAGGACGTTCCCTTGCAAAGTCACCCCGTTCCAATTCAATCCCTCTTTCTCTGCTCTCTTTTCCGCCAAACACAAGCCAACAAAGGGGCTTTTGCCGCCCTTTCAAGCTCCGACTCAATTCCGGCAGAGCAGCTACCGAACACCAACCCGTGAGCCCCTTCTTCCAACGGCCGCACGAGCCCAGCAAAAAGGTGGTTACATGACGGTGAGCATCATGATCAGCGAGGGGACTTGGTCAAGAACCGGCGAGGACCAGTCAGGACTACTCCCGATCACGCGGACCTCTCCTGAGAGGTATGTATTTACAGATCCGGGCCCCAAAATGTTCCCCCAAAACCCCATTTCTCCGTATGATGATGATCCGTTACGTGGTTCTCTCGGTTTGCTAGTGATATGTGTGGCTCAACCATCCTACAATCCCACTAAACGACGATGTGACTCACAACCACGGGATATCATCACTCCGCGTAACCTGAGGCCTGTCCTTGCTCTTGCCAATCCCGTCCCCGTCGGGCTTTGTGCATAAAAATAGGTAAAGAGTCCCAGGAGACTTGCAATGCGATCACTGGAAAAAGTGGCCGTTTGCGTGTCACCAGCGCAGTCGCCTATACGGCCAATACGTGATTCAGAACGCAAGATGTTGGTACATTGCAACGAGTGAGCTTGCACGAGGATGCGTGCGGCGTCACATTAGTGATGACGCCGTCTCCTGAAAATGAACAGGGTGACGTCGATGATGAACTGGAGTATCTGCATCGTCGTGAGATGCTTCTTGCACTGGCCAACGGTGTCAAACACGATATACGCGCAACGAGATGGCACCAGTGGGACGAATCGATGACTGGCGTACCCAAAGAAAAAAAAAAGTCAATAGAGAAGCGAGTTACCCAGCTACCCAAGCTATGCGCCTCTCACCCCAAGATCTAGTGCCGTCGAGGAATGATGTAAAAAAGGGGTCAGCGTTGTGTCACCGACGCCGTCGCGATGTGAGCACTATAAACACCGTGTCCAAGAACTCGATGTACTCGTAATGAAGAAACCATCTACGTCAGACAAGCTCATCTCGGATTCACGTTGGATCGTCACTCTTGTCCATGAAGTTTCCGCACAAATTGTATGTACGCACCGGAGTTGTACCACAGCTTCATGACCTCTTCCATCACATCAGCGTAAGTAACACTGGACTCGCAAGCGAGAGAAACGCGTCGCGTATGCTAAAAGGGGCTTTAAGCTTGAATGTAAGTCGGTCCCTCACGAGTTCCCGCAAGCCGAAAACGACCACCAAATAGGACCATGATGGCTGTTGAGATCGCGGGCCATATAGACATTAGTGTTTTTCCCGGAATCCGTGAGGTGAAAAAGGGAGGGAATAAAGCCTGAGGAAAGCCTGGAATCAGGATATCAGCCACGGCTGCGGGATTAACACTGGGCGAAAGTTGATTGAACATATGGCAACAGGGCGCCACTGATCAGGATAACTGTCCGCCGATGATAACCATATTCTTGCAGCAGCTTGCAGAAAGTCTGCCCAGATATCAGGCTCACCACCAATACATGGACGCACTTCCGCGTGCCTTGACGATCCAACGACAAGCTCTGCTCCAACTGAGCAGCGCTACTGGTACTGCCCAAGACCACACCATCGGAAGGCGGAAGGGCCCAACAACTTGAAAGTCGTGTTGACACCTACGGAATGTGATCTCAGCTCGTCCGAGTCGGATATAATACTTGTCCCACCATCAACCGCAGAAATGAGTGTGTCCCCGGAGCAAGGAACAGGCATACAGCTGTAACTTTGAGGAGTTCCCCTGGCTATCCTTCTTTGATGCTAGCATGGGCGTCGTCTGTTTGAACCTCATAGTATCTCACTGTTCGAACGACAGTCTGGATGTGCACAGATACATTTTGTGACAGCAAAAAAGAAGCAATCAATTAATCACCCATCATATCAATATCATCAAGTTCGGTAACGCTCACACACACTTGATAAACTTTAGGCCTGATCACCCCAATAATGTCCGACGTCCGTGTCGAGATTCATCCGGTCAACGCAACTCGTCCAGTCTCACACACACGACGTTAGACACCAAAACCAACTTCAATTAACCCACGACACAAATATGATTTTTTTTTTCAAGCGACGAGCCAAATGAGGTGAAACCATTCCACCAAACCCAACCGCCAACTTCTATCCAAATATCCCTCAAGCGTTGACGTTGATGGGGGTACAACCAATGTTGACCACACCATTCTAAGAATTCCGTTCAACGACCAACATATCACATCGATTTTGAGACAGAGGATACATACGAAGTTGTTGTTAGTGCAGCAGACAGGCTGTTGCGTAGAGCTGCAACCGGTGCTGGTACCAACGATGGTGGTGGCAGAGCAAGTGATGCCGACTTGACCGCCAGCTTGAGTAGCAGCAGCAAGCAGACCGAGGCTGTTAAGGAGGCTCTGCGCCTGGCTGACCTATAGCAGCAACGGAAAACATGTCAGCTGCAATCCAACACTAAAAGAACGCAACGCGAATTTACGCTCTGGACGCTGTTGCAGCAGCTGGTACTGCCAGTGTTGCACTGACTGGTAGTGGTAGCAGAGGCAAGGAGAGCGAGGGGGAGAAGAGCGAAGACGCGAGCAAACATTTTGAAGGATAGAGAGCAAAAGATTGCTGGAGAGAGCAGATGAGAGAGGAGTGGATGGTAGACCTGCTGGTCAAGGTCGACCTCGCCGGCTCTTTATACCTAGAGAGGAAGACCCCGCACGACGGATTACGTTCGTCGCAAGACAATGCCGGCGTCACAGAAATCACCTTCGGCTAGTTCGTGCAGTAAAAACGACGACGACTGCATGGCGTCGGGTATGTCATCGCTCTGGACTTGGTGGTCTGGGCCGGGCAGGACTCGGTAAGCATGCATAATAGCATAAGTGTAGAGGACTTTTTACGTTGCTTGGGCGGACACAGCCCTGGCCCCAGGGCGATAGAATGCACGCACATTATGGTCCGAAATTGACTTGGATTTGAGACCGCATCGGAGGCCTGCGTTGTGCACATTCATGTTCTGCGAGCGTATGGAACGCGGAATCGTTGGGAAGAAGTGCAGGAGGCCCAACCATCCCAACCGCAGTGTTTCAAAAACAGGTCATCGACGGTCCAGCTGCGTCTCTACTAGTGACACGACCCTGCGGGAAATTGAGCGACTCATGAGTACGTATGCTGGCATCACTTTGTCCAACTGCGACGCGTTGTCAGGTCGCAATGTCATCTTTCCTTCCTGGGTGATACCCCTAGCGAAGGAATGTACTATGGCGGAGAAACAATACCGCCAATCAGACCACAATCTGAAGGTGCGCAGCATCAAACCGCGAAATGAAACATATCCATACAGAAATCTTTTCCATACTGACGGATCAAATTCATTACGGGTAAGAGTACGACCATGATATGCAACATATCAACTAAAGGAGAAAAACCACCATCCGCATCATTGTTCACGCTCAAAAGCATCCACCAAAAAATCAAAGGTTAACGTTGATGGGCGAGCAGCCGATGTTCACGAGGCCATTCTGGAAAACCCATCAGGAAATGCGTTTGAATCAGAAGGGGAAATCCGTACGTATTCATTATGGCTGCAGCAAACGGGCTGTTGCTGCGCATTGCAACCGCTGCCGGTGCCAATCACCGTGACAGGGGTGCAGGTCAAGCCGACCACGCCCCCAGCGCTCGTCGCGGCACTAAGGAGGTCAAACGCAGCCAGGAGCGTGCTCGCCTGGTTCAGCTGTAAAATTCCCTGTTATTCGTGCTCTGACAGCAACAGGATGCGACACATACAGTCTGCACGCTGTTGCAGCAGCTAATCGCGCCAGTGTTGCACTGGCCACGTGCCTCGAGGTGCGAAGCAGAAGCAAGGAGTGCCAAGGGAAGGAGAGCGAAGAAACGAGCGAACATCTTGGAGGATGGTAAAACGAGTGGACTGGTTGATATGGATAGGCGATGAAACCTGGCGTCCTACCCTGCTTTCGCTGCTCTTTTATAACCCCCACAGGCAGGTCCTTGTCGTCCAACCTTCAAAGAACTGCACGGCCCACTCTGCAAATTCCAACGTCGGGTGGCCTCGCGCTGTCACAAGCCCTTCTGTCGGCACATTGAAGGGGGGACCTGGATTCGTTCGTTCTGGCCCCCGCCCAAGTGGTCACACCGTATCGGAATATGGCTTGATCATTGTGACTTTGACCTGACAAGATCATTCAGCGCGTCATTTATTGCAAAACACGACAGGTGGGTTTTTTGTACCGAACCCCTAAATCTCGAGTATTGTTCACCTCCAGAACGTTAGAGAGGTATTCCCGCACGTACCTTGGACCTGACGACCTGGTCGAGTTGTAGGACTCCAAGTTTCCGTCTCGTTTGGGCTCCGATTCTCGGAGTGGTAAAAACCGTCTTCGGCGACCAGTACCGCGGAGGAATAGCGACGGCCGTGACGCCGATCAGCCTTTCTGCAGAACCCACCTGTCAATGCGGGACATTAATTGCCATCTTGCACTCCTTTTCCAAAGCGAACAGTCTCGAAGAACGGTGTCAGCAGATAACTGAGACACCTTGCACCGTACCGATTTTGAATCTGAATGTGGGTCTTTCAAGGCAGCGTAAATGGAACGAGAATTCAAACCTTGGAGAATTCAGACCTGATCGATCGATGATCAGCCAACGGGACAGTAACTGGTGGAAGTCGCAAGCTTCGTTCCGACCTAAAATCATCATCGGTGCACGGCTTCAACTTACCTGGATTACTTTGAGGTCAATTCTTTGATGGGGATCGGGGATACCACGCCTCTCTTTCCGTCCGTAAGCCTCCATCAAGTTTCCAAAGACCTACACGGCACATCCGGACGGATCGATAAACCGGGAGCGCGAGCGCAAGCAATCGAACCGAAACCTTAGCAAGTACATCATATCAATCCCGGAGGAAATCCCAAGACTCCACCAACGTTAATTGCGTTCCAGAACCTGACAAACAGGGGATCGTCGAAACGCGATCATGCGTGTTTCAAAAACAAGGTTTCCGTGGTTCCTGCATGTTACGTCGGGGGGAACCGGTCCCTGTCGCAGCACCCATCAGGATCCATCCTTGTCTCTACAGCAAACACCATCTCTCACTTTCATCAGCACTCAGTCCGGGGTGGTCGCCAAGTCACCACCGTCCACTTTTTTTTCTGGTTGATACTGAAATGTTCCGCACCGTGACTGTTCTCGACATTGCCGGTGAGTCCCTGACACCGATCGATTGCGGGTTATTTCCCCCGCTCCCTCCCCTATTTACGCAACAGGGTCTCGCCCTGGTCGTGCCCCGAACAAGGGCCATGATGCGCCGCCGTTCCTTGTCACGCGTTGCACTCGTCCCCGACCAACGAACAAGCTTCTTCTATCCGTTTCCGTTCCGGGTTCGCCTCCGAACAGAATCTAGGCTGACCTCGCACACACCCCGGACCCCGCTACGATGGTGGTGATGATGATGCCCATGCACGTCATCCAGCGTGCCACACACGTCCCTTTACCAACTCGCAGACGGAGAGCCTGTACGCTTCGTTGCTCCTCGGGCCTGCCTCGCCCTGGACGTCCAAAACTTGGCGACGAATCCTTGTCCTACGTAGCCTATCACGCATCAATCATCCATCGTGGCCCGGGTCAAATCATCGAGCCGTGTCTTCGGGCCGAGTCGTCGCACTGCGTCAGCTTTCTTGGTCAAGTCGCAGATCCGAATCGGTGCGAGGGCTTCATAGAAGCGTCTTGATAAATATAGATACGTGGTAGATGAGGTGGAACGACCGCAGAGCCGGGCGATTGACTGGGTATTAGAACAGTACTCAAGCGCCCATGACCACAGCAGAAGGAGCAAAGATTGATGTTACAACGCAGGATGGCACAAAAAAAAAGCAATAAAAGAACTTAATGTGTGGAGCATAATAAGTGGAGATAATATACTCGTGCTGGTCGCAAACAGCAATAGGGAAAACGTACTACCGATGCAGGGAAGGAGCGAAAACGTGCAAGGCAGAAGAAATGTATCAATAATGTTAGGAGACGGTCGTGAATGGGGCCTCGGGGGAACGATCAACGATCTCGCGTTCGAACGGCAATCAACCTTCTTGTTCCATGGCTTCCCTCTCGTGTTTCTTTTTCATCGCACTCACTATGAATGGGAAGAAACCGCGTCAACCGCACGGAACCCAAAATAGAATCTTGCATACCTTCTCTCGATATCTGACCTGAATTAAGCCAACCAGCCGGAAAGGCAGCAACGATCTATAGCGGCGACTGAGAATTTACACGCAACACTACACGCTCCCACTTACCTTTTGATAGAGCATTTTCCGTGAACCTTGCTCGCTCACCTGCGCATTATTACCCTCCAATTCACTGTGGACGGGGTTATGGATGAATGACGCGGTCAAACCAAAGGATGCAACGCACTTTTTCTCGTTCTCCAACCGACAGCATTCGTTGCTCAGCATAACGAGTTGCCATATTGTCGACTTCATCCCCTCCGTCAAGCGATACTTTTGAGCCGGAGGGTGGGCATCTCTTGTTCCGTCCTGTTTGGTCGTTCCAGAAGCGCCCTCTCCCTCCGCCCCGCTGGCAGCACCACCTTCCTCTAGATGTGTATCGGCTGCGGTTGGAGTTGAAACAGCACCAGTGTCTGATTCTCCCTTGGTTTTCTCTTGTCGTTTCTCTGAGCAATCCGACATCAGTGCGTTACTACAGGACAGAGGAAAGAAGATATACCCCATGCAGCAACGCTCTTCTCCCACTCTTCCCTAGCTTTAGGGAATCCATCCTTTGTCAGCGTGGCAAGCTGTTCGAGTAATTCTTCTTGTCTGTCCGTCAAAATCTTGAGGTGATCCTGGAAAATGGTCCTCTTGATGAGTTTCTGGTGGACAGGTCAGTCCTTCTGGATCCGATAGCCAATGATGAGAGACGAACAGTCATGGTGAACCGATTATAGGGGAACAAGACAGGCATGAGGCTGAAAAAGTCCTCGTCATACTCTCCAAGCCTTACGGCCTTCAGTGCGACGTGGGCAAGAATTGGCTTGATCGAAGGCGGAAACTTCCCCTTGACGTCCCATGATTCTGCAGATCGGTCGGTGACTATAGGTCGAAGATGGTTGTCGCATCACAAACCTTTCGAGATGGCAGCCTTGAGCTCTTCAAAGGCAGCTTGGAGTTCAGTGTGGAATTCGCGCTAAGAGCAACGGTCAGAGTGAGAGAGCCAAGTTGATGGAGAAGCATACCAAGTCGACGACTTTCCTCTTCTTGCCATTCTCCTCGATGAGAGTGTAGTTCTTTCGCTTCTTTCCGACCTTCTCATTTCCGAGTATACTGATAGGATGGTCCTTCGTGCCATCTTCCTGCTTGCTGTTCCCAGGCTCAGTTGCTGGAAGCTTCCTGGACTTGGGTTTCTTGGGCGTGCTACTATAGGGGCCGTGAGCGGTGTAGATCGCTATGACGAAGAGATGGTCTGACATGTCCTTCATGAGGGCAACCTCGCCGCTTGACACGTAGAAACCCTGTTGTTTCGTCTGAGCAAAGTGAGTTCGGTTGTCAACGTTCAGCTCGGAGTCGTCGATGAACGGGTCCGTGACGTCGTAGTATTCAGAGGTTGTAGGTTTCTTCTGTAGACGCGGTCAGCCGGGGAGCGTTGACGTGGAGAGCAGTACCTTTTTCTTTTTGGGCTTTGCTTGGTCATCGTGGGTCTCCTCGCCTTCGCTCTCGCTGATATCTGGCTTAGGAGGCGGAGGAGTCGGGGGTCGCTGACCGGAGGCTTTGGAGAGAGCGGCGATGTCGACCTCGTACTTTGCAGGACCGCCCAGTTTGATGTCGAGCCGAATTGTTTGAAGGAGTTGTGGAGGTGCGGGAGGAGGTGGTGTTGGAGAATGAGAGCGCGGTCGCGATTGTTTCGACGACTTTGGTTTCGGTCCCGTGCCCGCAGTCGAGGCAGGTTTTGAGTCTGCGACTGATGCCGAGTGTCTCATTTTCTTGGAAGGAGGTGGTTTGACATCGTGTGTGACGTCGGCGACGAGCGTGCGCCCGTCGTTGCCGGAGGGAGGGCCGATAGAGTTGTCGCGGCTGCTGAGCTCGATAACGTCGCTGCGAGCAGAGATTGCGGAGTTGCGACTTGAGCGCGACGTGGGCGGGACGTCGACAGGAGATGTTGGGGAAAGTTCGACCGTTTTATGATTTACGTCCAACATTTCAACGTCGTCGGCCATGTCGTGGACGTGGCAGAGGGACGGAGGGGAGGTTGGAAGGTGGGGACGAGGAGGGGGACGGTGTTGGGGTGGAGGATGCCTAATAAGGAATGTCTCACATCTACCTGCCCCTTTCTCAGCATCTTTCCGCGATTTTTTTCAGCCTGCCTTTCGACCTGTCGACTTGGAATTTCGCAACTCGACAACATCCTTCAATTCTACCTCTGCACAGCCACGATATGACTAAGCATTTCCCATGCTCTGGACGAACGGTCGCTCACAAGCGTTTCTCTACCCAGCATCGTATTGCAATCCAGCTAGCAAAGACTTGAAGGGCTATTCTCTCACTCTGTGCATACCACGAGATTCTTGCCGTTGGTGACCGCGAAGGACTCGTCGGGGTAGTCACATCGGTCGTGCCCGACTTTCCCATCGCTCTCGAGGTATACAAGAGTCTTCTCGAAGTCTCGCCCGTCGCACATGTCGGCAAAGTCCGCACACCGGTGGAGTCCGTGCACCGACGGCCACTGAGACGAGAGGGTTACTTCTGAAATACATACGAGACTGCCAGAGTTTGGGGAATGTTAAGATCGACGCAGTGGTGACTACGCTCGCAAGGAAGCCTTCGCCTCAGCTTTCTGCCTTGGTAATAGATTCGCCTGAGCTGAGCTATTTGGAGGTCGAAGTTACCACCCTCAGCGCCGATGCCCGCATTCGGTCCCCACATGGAATCGTTTAATTATCTCGCTCGTGCTCTCCCGCATGCACCCGCGGCACATCGCAAGTCGTCGACATACCGCACCGCAACCCTCAGACTGACGGCAGGCCCTGCCCCGCACCACCCCAGGGTCCGCCATGTCTCCAGCGACCGCATTGGCGATTTCCCTCGCTAGAGGACCTCTCATCGGCACGTTCCTCGGCTTGATGCAAGTTCACGTCCCTCGCTCTACACGCAGCCCAACGTCTCACAGACCACTCCCTCACAGTCTGTACGGAGTCACTTGCATCCAGGCTTTCTTCTACTTCCGGACGTACGAGCACGACGCCTGGGGACTCAAAATGACGGTATGTCATCCCGCCAAGCCCGTCGGAACGGCATCCTGGACCCTCGTTGACCTCGGCCACGTCCCCTAGGTGGCATTGCTAGTGTGCGGCGCCACTTTTGCGCTTGCACGGATCAATCGATACTCACGTCGTCTCGTTGCAGCGTCCTCGAGACTGTTCACGCTGCGATGACCATGTGGGTCATGGACGACTACCTCGTCGTACAATATGCCAACATGTCAGCGTTGGAGTCAGCGACTTGGTTCGTTTCCTCGTTTGACTCTCGTCGTTGGCATTTGACCCCCCAGCTTTTACCCAAGGTCATCGACGGTAAGTCCCTGTCACGTGTCCTTCAATGACGATCCGGTGATATGGGTCATTCGACCAAGTCGACTTACATCCTCGGGGTGAGCACCGTCCGTCCATCGATCTGGCGCTACCTAGTGCTGACCTCTTCAAGCTCCTCATCGACTTCTATGTTTACCTGTCAGTCTACTAGATCCGGTTCCTCTGATGACCGGAACGTATTAACCTTGGCTTCTCACAGGTACTTTACCTGGCGAATATGGCTATGTCAGTCCAACCATCCGCGCGTCATCTCCGCAGGGACTCATGTGTTTTGTCCAGTCACAAAAAAGACATGGATCGTCCTTCTCATGGTACATCATTTTCGACTCCGTTTGCGTCGCCATACCTAAAAAAAAACATGAACCATCCACAGTCTACGCTCTCTGTATCACGAACAGGCAAGCATAACACCATCTTTCAGCTTGCCACGTCATACTCAACCCCCGACTTCTCCCAGCCATCAGTATAATCGTCTGCATCTTCAGGTACAACCAGCCCCTCCTCCCCACCCACCCTTTCCCCTCATCAAACGCCAACAGCGTCCTAAGACCGACATGGAGAAACTATCTAAACCAATACAGAGCGCTCATCGTCGTCGGAAACATGCTCTTCGTGATCGGAGACACCTTCTCAGCGAGCGCGATGGCTTACCAACTCAGTAAATTCAAGTCCTGGGCGCACGCGCTGTCCCCCGGTCGACCGCGTCGAATAAATATCCTCTTGGACCGTCTCCTCATTTTTGCTGTCGCCACGGGCGCGTTGACTTCGTGCGTACTCGCTCCGGTCTTCTTCTTCATCTTCATCTCCTTCTCTTTCGATCGGCGGCGGCGGCGGTGTTGACGCTATCGCACTGACGCGTTCGTAACCAACAGGCTCGTGGACCTCCTCGCACTCATTCTCGTACGTCCCTTTCTTTCGCGAGAACCAGATCCGAGTCCTGACGTCGCACCTCTTTGTTCTCCTCGTTCAGACATTATCACAACCGCAGAGCCTCGCCTTTTTGAGCGCCATCCTCGTTCAAACGCGACGTACGTCTCTTCTTCTTCTTCTTCTTCTTCTTCTTCTTCTTCTTCTTCTTCTTCGCGAGCTCAACGTCCATATTATTTCCGCTTCGCGCCGGTTCAACCCCCCGCGCAGTCTATGCCAACTCGCTCCTCGCATCGTGAGTCACCCTTCTGCAATGCAACACCAAAAAAACCGATTCCCCCCCCACACACAGACTCAACATCCGAAACGCCACCTCGCGCGCGTACGACGAAGCCCCGAGCACGCCCATCGAACTCCCTTCCATCTCCCTCCGATTCGCACGTCCTTCGGATCTCTCGACCGTCTCGGAAGACGGGGGACGAGGACATGACCATGTGCATGACCATGACCATGACGTGCGTCTTACATCTCTCTCTCCCTCTCTCTCTCACACACGCCTGAATGTTGGATTTCAAACGTCCGTCCCAGGCGAACAAGTCGGGCGTCGAATCGTGGCCGATGGTGACCCAAGTCCAGAGTTAGGACTCTTTTACTTTTTAAAAATATTCCCTCGCCATCTCAAATTTTTTAAAGAAAGACTGCGTCGATGTCTCCAGTATATGCACTTACCTTTGCATGGACACCTAGATCATAACTTGCCTCACTTGCTTACTACATACCATCACCAAGTCACACATCCGTAAAAAAACAATACTTTTATTGCAAATCGTCGTCCGGAATGATATTACATAGCTGTATAGGGCAAATCGTGGCCAGCGTGCAGATATGGTCGGTAAAAAAAAATGGACCTAGGTCTGGAGAAAGAAAAGAAATACAGATGCCGTCATGCGACACGAGCCCACCTCATAACGAGGTCCAGACCCCGCCAAATAGAAGAAAAATGCATGTGAGAGAGCCGGTTAGAGAGCGTGTGGCGGGCGACCGCGAGATCGCGTCGCGTCTATCCATCTACTGTCTTGCCTTGGCAGCCATCTAAATCAAGCAGCGATATCAGCGACCAAGGACGATGGGAGTGTGACGTCCAAGACAAACCAGGTTGAGTGCAGACCCAGCCTTGAACCATTGAATCTGGCCCTCGTTGAACGAGTGCGCAAGAGGAATGTCCTAGTTGACAAGGACGTCAATATCGAGTTCACGGTTACGCCATCTTCAAGTACTGACATCCTTGGTACCATCCACATGCTTAACGACGAGGGTCAGGTTCTTGCCGGGAGCAAACGACTCGAGACCGTGAATGTCCACCTTGTCGTGGGGTTGGAGCTTGTCATAGTCCTCGGGGTTGACGAACGTCAGGGCGAGCATACCCTGCTTCTTCAAATTCGTCTCGTGGATACGAGCAAAGGAGCGGACAATGATCGCAAGACCGCCAAGGTAACGAGGCTCGAGGGCAGCGTGTTCACGGGAGGAACCTTCACCATAGTTGTGGTCACCAATGACAACCCACTGGATGCCGTGGTCGCGGTAGTAGGCAGCAGTTTGGGGGACACCGCTGTATTCACCAGTAACCAAGTTCTTGACCTTGTTGGCCTCACCGTTCTCAGCGTTGATGGCACCGATCAGGCAGTTCTCTACCACGAGGTGAGAAAGGAACCCGGAAAGACCGTCGTTGCAACTCACGGGAGATGTTCTGGAGATGTCCACGATACTTGAGCCAGGGTCCACCAGCACTGATGTGGTCCGTTGCTGCCAGGCGACGATCAACATTTACCAATATCGACCACGACAATAAATTGTTCGCTTACTGCACTTGCCCTTGACCTTGATCAAGACGGGGAGATCAGCGGGGGTCTTTCCATTCCAGGGCTTGAAGGGCTGAAGAAGTTGGAGACGGTCACTCGCGGGGCTGACAGCAACGGCAACGGCAGCACGATCTTCAGGGGGTGGCTGGAAGGTGTCCTGACCAGGGTCGTACCCGCGGGGAGGAAGCTCATTGCCAGAGGGGTCCGAGAACTTGAAGGACTTGCCATCGGTGCCGGTAAGGGTATCCGTGACAGGGTTGAAGGTGAGATCACCAGCAAAAGCCATTGCGGTCACGACGTCGGGAGATGCGACAAAGGCGTGTGTAGCAGGGTTAGCATCGTTACGACCAGTGAAGTTGCGGTTGTAGGAGGTAATGACTTGGCAGAGTCAGAACAATTCTCAAATAATCACAAGAGGCGACTCACTCGAGTTGACCTCTCCCTTTTTAACATCCTGTCTGTCCCATTGACCAATGCAGGGACCGCAGGCATTCGCAAGGACGAGACCACCGACGTTCTCCAAAGCATGCATCTGACCGTCACGCTCAATAGTAGCACGAATTTGTTCAGAACCAGGGGTGATAGTGAACCTGCTCTTGACCTGAAGACCGTGCGCAGAGGCTTCCTTGGCAATTGAAGCGGAGCGGGACATGTCTTCGTATGAAGAGTTGGTGCAGGAGCCAATGAGAGCCACCCTGAGTTCCTGAGGCCAGTTGTTCTTCTTGACCTCCTCGGCGAACTTGGAGAGAGGAGTGGCAAGATCGGGGGTGAAGGGACCGTTGATGTGGGGCTCGAGCTCGGACAAGTTCTATTCCAAGATGGTCAGAATGCACACTAGGCATTGAAAAGGATGACGTACGATCTCGATGACCTGGTCGTACTCGGCACCCTCATCAGCCTTGAGGTTGTGTGAGAAGCGCTGAGCGTATTTGGCAATTTCTGAACGCTTGGTCGCGTTCAAGTAGTCGGTCATGCGGTGGTTGAAGGGGAAGAGCGAGGTAGTAGCACCGATCTCAGCACCCATGTTACATATGGTAGCCATGCCCGTGCAAGAGAGCGACTCGACACCAGAACCGCGGTACTCGACGATGGCACCAGTTCCACCCTTGACAGTGAGAATACCAGCAACCTTGAGGATGACATCTACAACGCGAGACGCCGTGAGCGACACAAACGCAAAGACCAGCTGAACGATCCAACCTTTGGGAGTCGTCCAGCCACCGATCTTGCCAGTCAAGTTGACGCCAATAACCTTGGGACACTTGAGCTCCCAAGGAATATCAGCCATCACATCGACGGCGTCCGCACCACCAACACCACAAGCAACCATTCCGAGACCACCCGCATTAGGCGTGTGCGAGTCGGTACCGATCATGAGCCCACCAGGGAACGCATAGTTCTCCAATATGATCTGGTGGATGATACCAGAACCGGGTTTCCAAAAGCCGAGACCGTACTGCACGACTGTCGCCTCAGACAAACCGTATCTTCGAGCGGGAAAAACGAAACAACCCACCTTGGCGGTCGCCGTTGCCAAGAAATCATACACTTCCTTGTTGATGTCGATAGCACGCGCCAAATCCTTGACACCGCCAACTTGCGCCTCGATCAAGTGGTCGCAGTGGACAGTCGTAGGGACAGCAGCAGTGTTCATACCCGCCGACATGAATTGCAGGAGCGCCATCTGTATTACGTAAGCACATATCGGGCCGTGACGCATGAAACTGGGCGCACCTGGGCGGTCGCATCCTGGCAAGCCACACGCTACGGACCAATCCTTGAGCCAACGAAACCGGACGAGAAACGGGAGACGTACATCGGGGCGAAGCTTGAGGTAGCTCACACCTCGGACGAGATCCTGGTTGTGAGGATCGTCCAAATGGCCATAGACGATCTTCTCCGACAACGTCAATGGGCGGCGCAATCTAACGTACCAAGAAGCGTCAGAGGAGGGTGTTCGTTATACGACGAGGAGCGGTCCGAGCACCTTTCGCGGACGATGGCAAGGTTGTCCTCGATGCGCTGATAGTTTATGTACGCGCCCTTTTCGAGGAGCGACATGGGAACCTTGGTGTCGCCGATACGGGGGGCGACGGTGGCCATCCCAGCAGCGAGACGGCGCACTGAGCGCAGAGCATCACGGACTCTCGGGGTGATACTGAGCATCGTCGACGACGACACGGGGGAGGAGGAGGATGTGCGGAAGAACCTGAGCCAGAGAAAAAGAGCTGCTTCCGGCTATTTCCGTCCGACGGGTCCGTTTTATTTCCCTTGTGATTGAAATTTCCATGGCCAATCATATTTATTTATTTATAAATATTAGCTCCGCCTCGGCATCCACCTCGGCCGCTCTGTTGCCGATCGCGCTCACACATAGTGGGCCCCCGCCCCCGCTTCTTCCCAGCGGGACACACGCAAAAAGCGAGCACAGACCGACAAGTCCGACCATGTCTGTATGTACACCACCACGTACGAACCGAGACGTCGAAGGCGTCCGGAACGCCACCACATTCGATGACTCGAATGACTGCGCAAATCACATACTGACGGATGCGTATCCGAAACTCGTGCCCTCCAGTCCTCTTGCGATGAGCGTAAATTGCTGGGCGGCCTCCCTCGTCCTCCTTGGCGACCTCGACCTACGATCGGTCAATACGTCAGTATGACCTCGTCGGTCGGATCTAGCGGTGCACCTACCCAACCACAGCCTTGACAAATGCCCGCTTGGCCTCGGGAGTGGCCTTGCACTGCACGAAATCCTCCTGTCCCCTCGGTAAGCGCGACAGCATCCCAAAAGCTAACAGGCATCAACACATACAGTAAAGAGTATCTCATTCATCCATTCCCTCGTCTCGGACGGGTATTTCGACGCAATCATGGACAATAACTCAATCAGGTTTTGAGTCGCCGACCTCGGGGCTACACCAGCGAACCCGGTCAGAACCGCCCGAAGGATCGGCCGACCATGCATCTGAAAGAGGATCATGCCGGCTTCTCCGAGGTCATCGCTTCCCGCAGTGCGCCGAATAAGCGTTTCCTAACCAGGTTACCACTGAGCTCATTATGCCTGAGGCAGCAAGATCTCCGACGTACCAGGAACGTGCATGTCGCAACCAGAGAATAACGTTCCTGGAGCGACAACGAGCTGACCGCACATTGCATCAATGCATCGAGGGCACCGGGCGGTAGATTGTAGAATACCGCCACAAAGTGTTTTGCCACCTATCCACACGCACCACGTCTTTAATATACGGCGGCAGTGTCTGACCAAATGTAAACTCACACTATCCAAGCAGCCAAAGAACGCCTGTACGATGTCAGGGTTCTGAAATTGCGTCAGTCCCAATGCCCGCTAGCTGTGTCAGGGCTTTCTCACAGATTCCATGGCTCCCGGTTGGCCGAGCAGCGTCAGCGATGTCTGTAGCAGAACAGGTAGTACATTCGACACGACCGTCATCCCCTCGACATCCGGCGGTGTTTTCAGCGTCGAACTCGTGAACATGATCGGCGGGTCCAGTTGAATGATGAGCATGTTCGCTAGCGTGAGCCACACCGCCGTGAGCTGCCTTTGAGATGCAATACATATCAACCCCAACAGCGGACCCGGCGGTAGAGATAACAGTGTGATGTCACTGGGCAAGGAAGTAATAGAGCGCAAGAACTCGCTGAGCGCCTGCATGTCGCACACCGTCAACCTACTTCCATCCATACCTCACAAAAAGAGACTCACGTCGGACACACTCGCATCTGTCGACCACAGTTCGAACGCACTTCTCACCGCTGTGAACAAACTCTCTCGGAGTTCGACCATCCTGTAATCGTCACGAGCACGTCGCAAACGCTCCGCTTCTGCCCGTTCTGCAGGCGTCTCATCGATGATGAGCAACGAATCTGCGGTACGGGTAAGCCCCTTTGCTACTCCCGACAGCGTTTGAAGTTGAACGATTGCCACAGCACGCGCTTCTTCGGGAAGCTAGCAAAGCATCAGGTAACGTGCAACACGACGCGTCGTGAATACATACCCGCGACGAGGACCGCAAGGCTTGATCGAGCTTTTCGACGACAGGGCACACGATAGCGAGCACGGGTGGGATCTCCTCTTCAGGCGGCAGTGCCTGAATGACACTCGCTATCGACTGCAAAACCTTGCTTTTCTCCGTTTCCTGAGAGGTGCGAACACTGAGAAGCTGGAGGCGTGTAGGACCACAACATCACCCACCGGAATGCCAGTCAATCCAGCATGCAACTCTGCAAACGCCCCTATGTGCGGTGCTAGGGCGGCTCGATTGGCATCACAGAGATCCCGGAGCGCATTCGCGGCCGGCAGACAAAGCGATGGCTCGGGTAAAGCAGCAACGACGTATGAAATAGCGTTCATAAGAAGAGAGGGTGATGATGTAGGTGTGCTCGTCATAGACTGAGTGGTGAACCACGACGCGTACGTACCTTTACGCGTCATGGGTGCCTTCATCAGTCCACGTTTCATGTCACAAACTCGAAACGTGGCTCACCAGTGAGGCTAAGCGCAGTGCGTCGTACCCTGTCTTGGCCGGCGGTTGGTAGGCGTCCGAGTACATCCGGTCCAAACAACCGAGCGATGAATTCATTGTCCTCGAGAGGAACTGCCTCCTGAACAGACATGATACAATGCAAGGTGGCTTCTATTTCCTAAGAGAATCATGAACGAATCTTTAACTGGACGAGAAATTAATAAAACTTCCTACCTCCCATCCACTGGATTCGGGTCTGTTTGCGAGACGTTCTTGGATATCATTCAAATAATAACCCATCATGGCATTGCGGAGGATGTAGTATCTGGAAACTGTCAACTTTGACGGCAGGCGTCAATACCGCATACATACGCATTGATGAGCGTATCGCCCACATCCCTCCGATAACTGAAATCCATGAGCAGGCTTGCTTCTGAAAGGGAGAAAACACCACTGACACCTGAAACTTGTCCACCTGATCTGTCCCCGTATCGAACCAAACGTTAGCGCGGGTCTCGCATCCTGATCTCGAACAACCCACCTTTTGGCCACCCACTCAATACACTCGGAGGCGGCCATGCGACCTTGCTCCTCAAGATCTTCACAAGCTCAACATACACAGCATTCACTAACGCCAGCCTATTGCTTTCCTCCACATCGGCAGGTGGCACGCTACCCGTCTCATCATCTCCTTCATCATATTCCACACTCCAGAGCGATTCCTGGAAAAGATACCAAAACCCGAGCGTCATCTCGCTCTCCTCTTCGTCTACGCCAAAGTAACCAGGTAAACCAGTGTAACCGAGTAACAGTCGAAGGAAGCTCTGTATGAGCTGCGATCGTGTGTGCGGAGAACCTGCTACCGGCTGCTGTGAGGTGATGTTGGTGGCAAAGTATGTATTCGAGTGGTCGCCAAGGGTTACAATGAGCTTGCACAGAGAGTGAGAGAGCTCTGATGCTTCTCCGGCTGCAAATCGATATCTGAGATGTTGCACATGGTATCAGGGAGGACGAGCAACGCACATGATGTACTGGACTGAAGAATTCGAGGACCCCACGTGTCAACCCAAACGAGCAGCGGAAGCGTGAGCGACATGACGCCCGCACCGCCAGCCAACGAGGAACGCGTCATAATTTCCTGCAGCGCATCCGAGGCCGGAGAGAAAATTTCGTGGTCAATATCAGTCTCCGGGGTCGGAGGGGTCAGCAATGAGATTAACATTGGGATCAGTGGAGTGATATCGCTGCCACGGATCTCAGTCGTCAGTCGACGAGGTTCGCTATGACGCGACACGTACTTTCCACGAAGCACGGACATCCACGCCTGTAGACATTTGAGCGCAGAGTCGAGCTCACGGACGCGCATTTGACTTCGGGGTTGAGTAATTATCGCGACGACGGCTCGTACGACGAGCGGGGCCGCGTCGAGGAGAGTCTGTTGTATCTGCATTCTGACTCGGACATTGGTCTGGGATGCGTGGAGAAAGAAGTGGTGAGATGCCTACTTGCTCGTGCCAATCAAGTCGGCTGTCTCGACTTCCTCTGCAACGATGGATAGGAAGTCGAGCAAAATCTCCGTGGGCGTTCCGCGGCTCGACAAGAACTCGATGGTCGACACTATCCAATCTGGCCATGTTGAGGGAGAACCCGGGGCAATTTTCAACGCCAACGACGTAATCTAACAGCGCTCGTGAGACAGACGAACGAGACGTCGAAAGCTCGTCAAGTTACCGCGACGAATAGTTTGCGAAGGATGATTTTGGTCTTTCCCGACGCGATCGAATGGGATGCGAGTTGGAGGACCAAGTCGCGTAGGGAGGTGGCGTTGTCCGCCGGAAAGGTATCCCTGGCGTGTGTGTCAGTCGAAGCGGTGGGCGTGCATGGTCAGTGGCGCACCAATCCCTGGCGATTTTGACCTGGACGGTGTGTGCACCGAAGAACTGGACGTTGACGTCGTCGTGATTCAGAAAGGGGATGACCAAGCCCCAAGCCTCGTATCGTTTCTGGATGTCGAAGAGTTCCTGCTGAAGACGACGTTGGGCGTCCGAAGAGCCGGCGCTGGCGGGGGAGTAGGCCTGTCGTATGAGCTGGGCAGAGCTGGATGGGATCAGTTCGGCAGATCGGATTCTGGTGCAAGTACCTGAGCGGCCTGGACTACGTCGGACTGGGGGAGGGTCGGAAGAAAAGTCGGGTTTGCCATTCGAGCGGGAGGTTGTTTAAATAAGACTTTTGACACGGCAGCAGACAACATCAATCGATCAATCAACCAATCCAGCCCCGAACCAGCCCAACCAGCCCAGCAGACAGCTCAACGTCTCCCGGCAAACTCAACGCCCCAAACCGCCCCGCCTTGGCCCACTCGTCCACCACCGGAACCCCCCACAGCGCCAGCCACCCGAACGTCCACATCCACCCAAAGACCCCGCCGACCCGTCTCCCCGTCGCTGATTTCCACATCCGCTCCAACACGACCCCGACGCTGTTCATCACCCAGAAACCGATGACGGCGACCGAGTTTCCGCCTCGCCCAAACGATCGGAGTTCGATGTCGTGGAAAACGCCAGAGACGAGGAAGGCTCCGAACAGACCTCCGAGCCGGCCAAACAGGAATCCGAATGGCCGAAGACCGAACGACACGAGTAGGTCACGCATCATCTGATGCCATCGACGGCCCCAAAGTTCGCTCAAAGAAGTCGACAACCATGGTGCGTCGAAAAGGGGTGGCCATTGAGAGGGACGTTGCTGGAACAGGATGATGCATACGATCGCCAGAAATTGGTAGCTCCACTGAATCCCAAAGTACGCCATACAGACTGTCAAGAGGGACGCGAATACAGCTCGCAAGAGCTCCAGGAGGGGCGGGAGGGTGTGGTCAAACAGAGAACCACCGTCGAGTGAGCCAAACGTTTCGGGAGACAGCATGCGGATGGTCTGAAGGCATGCGTCGAAGGCCAAGGCGTGAAAGGCCAATCGGGCCGCCGACAACAGCACGAAGATCGCTCGAGAGTCCGTTTCAAAGGCAGGCTTGGAGAGGATGAGTCCGCGCGGCCAGTTCCATCCGATGCCTCGCGTGTTCAACATCAAGTCCCAGGCGTTCCATAACGCTGCGTAGACGCTCTCCGAATCTGACTCGTTCTGTTTCTTTGAAGGACTTTGACGGCGAAAACGCTCTCGGGCAACAGCCCAAACTGTGCAGCGCATTGAGACGGTGCACATATGAGTCTGGAATGGACTATGTCAACGTAAAACAACGCTGGATCACTGTACTCACGATAAGCACGGTGTTCATCTGGGCCTGTTTGAGATCGCCTGCCGACATGTCGATTAACGCACCGCGCCAAGCAAGCCACACGACGACAGGCAAGAGCGCGAGGCGGTAGAAGCGCGTTCCCTCGAGTTGAACCAGTACTCCCATCAAGTACTGGCACACGAGAGGCGGAAGGATGTACGCAAGAAAGGTTGCCCTCGTGAGGCAAATTTTTTGCGACACTGCAAACACGCCTTCGACGCTTTGGCTGGTCCCGTGAGGATCTCTCTTCACGGAGAATGTGAGGAAACTGACCTTGCTTGCGTGGCCATCTTGTGGGGGATCTCAGCGCCAAATCGATTGGTTTTAGGGCTTCAACGAGGCACGTTTCATAGTTTTGGATAGTCGATATTACTAGCTTGGACCAAAAAGGTCTAGTACCGCCGCCTCGTGTCCCTCGGTCGTGAGGGGGCAGTAGAATCGCCTTCGCCGGGAATTAGACGGGAAATAAAGTGTCACTTACTGTAACAGCTTGTGTCATGCAGAGATCAATTAGAAGTCATGGTCCGAATATTAACTGACCATCGGGCGCCGACTTGACGCCTTCGTTTTGTCATTTTGGCTTATGACCGCAGTTCCTCCGAACTGAAAGGTCAGACTCAAGTTACAGTAGCATCTTATGGCCCGTAGATTCGCATGAAATGAATGAGCTATGTACATATCGAATAGTAATCATGCCTGCCGGGCATCACTGCGAAGCGACGTCGGCCGACTCGGACGAGTGAGTCGTTCAACGAGTTATGTATCTCTCGGGAAAGAATTACTCACTAGCAGTGTACATCAACTTTATCATGGAATCTGAGCAACCACACCCTTCCTTACTCATTCGGTATGACGATATTGCTCAAAGTGGCATCCAAAGGGATGTTTAAAGTGGCCTCACTACTGACTACTGTGCATGGACCAGGTTTAGGGCTGGCATCTGAGTTCTAATATACTACTCATGTTTAACATGTGGTATGACATAGGTGGTTCTAGACTACAGTGTCATCATCTGGATCATTTACATAATAGATTGTGATATAGTGAAGAGAGAAAAAAAGATAAGATAAGATTAGATAAGATAAGAATCCTCACATTACCCCCTTTTTAAAGCCAAAGCTCTGAAGAAGGCTTATGGGATCTCGAAGTAAGAATTATCGTATTTGTTGTATTTCTTTTGAAATTGTTGGAATTCAGGATTTTGAAATAGACCTGATGGCGTAGGAAGTTTTTCCTTTTTACAGATTAGACAAGTACATGGGGAATTGGGTTTATCGGGATTATAGTTGTTGTGACGAATGGCGATAGAGAGACGAGTGTTACAATTTGTTGGTACCCCCCCATTTTTTCCCCTTTTTCCCCTCCTGCGAGCTCCTTGACCACCCTGATGACCCATCACCCCATCACTAAGACTCCCTTAGACCCAGCCATTGCTTATCCTCACATTCCCATGGCCACATCACCCCCTTAGCCGTGTCATTCTTGTCCATGTCACCCCATGGACACGTCACCCCTGGCCACATCATTCTTTGGCCACGTCACCCCAGCCATGTCACCCCTCATACCCTTTACCCATAGGCTATGCATGGTTCTTTTCGAATTCCCCTTCGCCCATGTAAGCCTTCCTCTTTAGTCTTTCATCTCTGTGATCTCTCGATCCTGATCCTTCCCCCTTACGTCTTGGTTACCTTACTCGTCCTTGCCCTTTGCCCTTGCCCTTGACCCTCAGCTTCCCCCTCTGCCCCAGTGGCAATGTTACCTTAGTCTATATAAACCTCCGCCCTCTCCTCTCCGATTCCCTAGCTTAGTCTTACTCGATTCTTCCTACGACTCCCCACTCCCAGTACTAAGCCCCAGGTGTACTTGTTGTACTACACCTGGAATCCTATACTCCCGCTTCCCTCTCTAAGTTCCCATCCTACTTCTGAGTGAATGCTGAATATGACTGTCACCTCGACCTTCGTCTTCCACTTGCTCTCATCCTTGAACTTGTCTTTGAGCTAGTATTCAATGCTTGAAGCTCAGCTATCAACTGTTCTCAAGTCTCCGCAAGCCAGCAGATCAGTAACTCTTCGTCCTTGACTTTTGTTATCAAATTTACACTCATTCCTATCTGGGTCAATCGTAACAATGAGGTGCTGTGGGGTTTTTTTATGGAAGTTTTTAATTTCTGTTTGCACATTTTTGAGGTCTCAGGTATTAATCCATTCATTTTCTTCTCGTGGGAAACCTTTCCATTTGATTAAATATTGGATAGTGTTTTTGTGTTTCTGAGAATCCACGATTTCTTTGATTTCATGTTCTATGACTTCATTCACCAATGTAGGTGGGGGAGGTGGTTCTTTTTGTTGTGATGGGAATTCACCTTTGTGATATGGGTAAAGAAGGCATTCATGGAATACGGGATGTATCTTTTTCCAATGATTTGTCCAATTTGAGACAATATGAAGTGAGACCTTTGTTACAGGCTAACATAAGCAAGTGCCATGCACTAGGATTACAGCGTAATCAAGGACAATTTTCTCTAGTGAAATGGCTCCAAAGGGCTGATCTAAGCCTAGGGCAAACCAAACCAACACCTAACTAAGACTGGGAATAGCAAGGGAACTAGCCCTTGGTGAACTGAGGGGAGAGGACAGAGTGGATCCCTTTAGAAGAAGTATC